>CAUOFW020002835.1:1779624-2019185 GCA_963454935.2 Ilex paraguariensis
GAATATCAAAGACTCACCAAGTTATCCACCCTCAACCCAGTCAAACCGAACCATTGAACTCTGAAAGAGGGGAGGAGAATGAGTTGAAATGGTATACCCAAGTGGAGGTTCCTCTTGGTTTTGCCAACTAAGAGATTTAGCTATTCATGCTTAAAATAAAGACAACAATATGATGAGAAGACATTATGAAGAAATAAAGACTAGAGCTAAGCATAAACGAAATGCATAAATATAACTTCCGGATAATCACCTCTTACTAAAGATTAGATGAGAAACTACTCACTCTTCATGGCTTTGTTAAAGCTAGAAAAGTGAGTGATGCTCATACTTTCAAGTAGAGGAGTTACAAGGTAAAACACTTTACACAAGGAGCCGATCTTTGACAAAGAATGAGTGAATCACGTTCCACCCTTCACAGTTTTGGTAAAGCTCTAGAAAAGTGAAAGAGTTTCACTCCTCTAAGAGAAGAAGGAAGCTCAAGCAATGAAAATAAAAGAAAGCAATAACACAATAAAAGAAATCAATACTTAAAGTAAAAGAAAGCAATAAATTAAAAGAAAGAAATAATACTTTTGGAGGGTTTTCCACTACCAAAAGATAAATGATTTACAAGTCCTAAAGGGTGGTATATATACGCAACAAGGGAGGGTGAAAGTCTTGTTAGGTGGCTTTGAATCTTGTTAGGTGGCCTTGAAAAGTCTTGTTTAGTGGCATGAAAATCTTGTTAGGTGGCCTTGAATCTTGTTAGGTGGCATGAAAGTCTTGTTAGGTGGCCTTGAATTCTTTGATCCCCCTTTGTTTTGAGCATTGATAATTGGCACCCCAGTAGTTTGTAGCTTTAAAGCAATTGACTCTCCAGTAGTTTGTAGCTTTGACGTACAAAACCCTGTAAAGAACAATAATTAATGTATTATCCTTTATTCACACACTAACTCTAATTTCATTTATTTTGACTAGTTTACTTTATTCAACTAACACAATTTACCTATTAAATTATGCCTTAATTAGGGTTAATCAATAACAGTTTAGTATTCGTAGCAAAAGCTGAGTTTTGAGTAGAGTAAGGGTGAAATTTCAAGTGTATGAGAGATTTGGAGATGATTTAAAGAAGATTTGAACAAATTTTGGACTGAAAATCATGAATTTTAGACCTTGGATCGCCATAAATAGCAGTTTGGTGGTGGGCTTTCCTTGGAATGAAGGGTGAAGAAGATGACGACCCCTTTTTATATATTAGATGCATGTCCAAACGGGACTCCTCTGCTCGGATGCAAGAGTTAAGTCAGTTAACATTTGTAGGGTTAGCTATTTCAAAAAGGCATGTCTGAATAGCTAAGACGCCTCTTAATGGTTTAAAGTCTCTTGACAAGTGCGTCCTAATGCAAGATTTGCATCTGAAAGCATCCTTTTTGTACAAGTTGTTTCAACTTCCTTTCAAAATTGACTCTAAATTTTGAAAATTTTTGAAAAAATGCAAAATATTTGGCAAAAATCAATCAATCTCCCATCCCCAATTGATCAATCAAAAATTAATTCTATCCAAATTTTTTGGACATCACCATTATCTGCTAATTTTCTATCATATATGCACTATCCTAATTAATCCTAATTAACTGTACTAAAGCACATAAAACAAAAAATTCATGACAAACAACACAGATTATGCATCAAACACTATCCCACCCAACCTAAATTATAGATTGTGCTCAATGAATAATTCAAGATAGTCGAATTTCTTTTTTCCAGGACTCTATCTATTCCAACTGGACTTCTGTTGATATGCTTTGGATATTTCTGGACTCATATCAAATTTTATTTTGCTAGGAGTCTATCACCTGGATAATGATTACCTGGAGTTCCTTATGTTTATTGGAGTCTATTTGAGCTGGACTCTTCCAATTCATCTAGATTTCTATTTAGCTGGCTATCTTCGATCAGCTAATTATTAGGGATTTAAAAAGTAGCATGTTTAGGATAATTTGCTTTTATTTATTTATTGTACTAATCATGCATTTTTATTTTCTTTAATTACTTCAATGTAATTAGATTGTATTGAGGGATAAGGTACATATGTTCCCCCTGACTAGGTGTAATTGAAATTTTCAAATCAATAAAATCTCGTACTATCGAGGTTCTCCAAAAAAAATAAAATTAAAGCAATAAGTAGCATAAAATGAGTAGGATAAGCTAAAAAACACACATGTATCCGCAAAATCAAAACCAAAATCTATCACTAAAAAGGAACTTTACAGAAGAAAATTCTATTATACACTGTATTACAAATGAAGTTCACAATGATTTAAGCTGCATTCAAATCTTAGTGGTTAACCTTACCACCTTCCAATACCCATTTCAGCTTATCTAGTGGTAACACTCTCTTAGCTACCATTGACTCTCGGTGCACTCCCCAGTCCTCTGGAAGATTGGACCAATTTTTAAAGTGTGAGAATTTACAACATTCACCAGTACCTCCATCATAAACAGAACTAGTCAAACAAACTTGATTTTCCACAACAGACTCAACTATATCTAATTCATGAAAATTAGAATTCCCTCTTAGTTGTTTGTCAATATTAAAGATATTCAATTCCATTGTCATATTACCAAAAGAAAACTTCATGAACCTTTTCCTACAATTGATTATAGCAAAAGCAGTTGCAAGAAAGGGTCTACCTTGTATGACGGGAATTGGCCTCCCTGAATGCGCAACTGGTTAGGTGTCCATAATAATTAGGTCAATTGCTTGATGTTTTTTGTTGCAAATTCCTAACCTCTTAACATCATCCCTCAATGTGTCAATGGCTTATAGGAATGGGGGAGTGTCACTCTCCCTCAGAATGATACAATAGATGGGGCAACGGAATGGTGGTGGAAATGAAATGAACAAAATGTATGTGCGTATGAACAAAAGTGCTCCCCAAGCGCAAGGAGTCTTTTGAGTGTCGTGTTTNACTTTCAAGTAGAGGAGTTACAAGGTAAAACACTTTACACAAGGAGCCGATCTTTGACAAAGAATGAGTGAATCACGTTCCACCCTTCACAGTTTTGGTAAAGCTCTAGAAAAGTGAAAGAGTTTCACTCCTCTAAGAGAAGAAGGAAGCTCAAGNAAAGGAAAGTTTGAGTGTGGTGAAGGTGATTTTGTTGCAAAAGGAAAAAATGTAAAATCTTTTATTGTGTTTTGGTGATTGGAGTTTGTCAATGAAAATACAATAACACAAGTGTTGGCTAATCCAAAGAGGTCATTCCAATGGGAANAGTTTTGGTAAAGCTCTAGAAAAGTGAAAGAGTTTCACTCCTCTAAGAGAAGAAGGAAGCTCAAGCAATGAAAATAAAAGAAAGNCCACGGTAACCCGTAACCGATAATGGTTTAGTCCTTGCAAGGCACTAACCCCATTACGAGTGGTAGAAAACGTTCTAACCCACACGGAGTAAGAAGGTGTCTACACGCTCCAAGATACCCGGTCAATAGTAGCCCATGTTTATCCAACAACCACACAAGAGATACAATACCAACAATTTCCCCAAATAACAACAATTCCATAAATCTCCAATTTCGCATGTAGTGTTGCAATTGAACAATTGAATAAAATGCACGAGATCATCATCAATATCATTGTAGTACTCAACTCAAAGCACTAAAGTTTTCTAAGTCAAGAATAAAGGCAGAACCAAGAAGAAAGTTCATCTTTTTTGAAAACTAGGGTTTTATATCAATAAAATGAGATTTCATGGGTATTCAACCCTAACTTGTGTAAAACATGTTAATAATTGCAAGAAGACCATGAAAAGAAGATTTCGTAGCAAATATATAAGATTTAGAGTCAAAGAATACGTATATATTAGCCCTAGCATCAATGGACAAGAATGGAAGAAAACCCCCTACTTTATAATCAAGAATTTCAAATCAAAAGCCCAAGCTTTGAAGACCTTCTTCCTCCCTTTTCTTTCTCTCTTTATCTTCTCCTAGGGTTCTAAGAGGTGTGGGGGTGAGAGTGGAATGAAAGAATGGGACAAATGGGGCTTAGAATGGTGTTTTAAAACATAAAAATCCAAATTTGTTTATTGTTCGGCAAGCTTTAAATAAAATGTACCGGTACGCAGTACAGGTACTGTTTAGCCTCTGGAGTTGGGCGTACCGGTACGGTTTGGCTGAAAGATTTTTGCTTCAACTTCGAGTGCAGGTTTTGCCCATTTAGAGGTTGAGTTGAACATTTTTTGTGAAATACACTGTTGTAGCCCTAGAAGTGTACTATCCACTGTAAAAATTTCAAATCAAATGGAGTTCAGAATAAAACGTTATGATCAAAACACTAGATAGTGTCCAAAATCCTTTTTACCCAAATTCTCTCTAAAGTGTGCTTTAACTCCAAAATACTTCCTCACTTCTAATATACCCCATATTAGTTCTCCCAAGGTTTCTCAACCTTCCGGATTCAATGAAAATCTTATTTTAACCTAAAAATGTTTTGAACTTACCTAACAACCTCTTCTAAGCTTAAATACCTTCGCAACTTAAACTTCACAATCAATTTGCCTCCCAATAGTTATTTCTACCGTTATAATCTATGTGGTTCATTCTTACGTCATTACATATAGTAGAGTTACTAAACAATTATATCATTATATTAATATAAACATGTGGGTATTTACAAAATTTCTTCCTACTCGAATTCTTTCTAGAATATGTTTTAACTCCGGAATACTTCCTAACTTTGTTACACCCCATATTACCTCTCCCAATGTTTCTTGACATTCTGGATTCAATGGAAACCTTTTTTTGGCCTAAAAGTATTTATAAAATTACTTTGCCACCCTTCTCAAATTTAAATATCTCCAATACTCAATTTACTCTGAATGTCAAATATGCTTGAAACTTAAATTTCATAATCAATATTTTAATAATTATTCTAAGTTTCTATCATTATTTTATTCATCTTAGGAGAACTTTTAATATAATACTATTATTATTTAATTTTAATACATAATCTTACACACCCAGCCCCAATGGTGTACAGTAGCTCGATCTAGAGAGATGTGATTCTTCAGGGCTAACTGAAGCATACTAGTCACCGAGATCCAATTCAAGATCTTTTACTTGTCTATTAGCTGCCTCTGGTTCAACTTCCTGTCTCTCTAAAGCCAAACAAAATGGGGATCTCCCTAGCCACATTGTACATATTGTACACTGTAGTCAAAGAGTATTGTGGCCTCAATACAACATCCAGCTTGGTCATCCGAGATATCATCAAAGAATCGAAAACAAAACTAACTCTCGTAACAGTGGTCCTAAAGCTCTTAGAATCTATTTGTTCTGCATTTGAGCAAAACTCAAGAATTAGAGGAGTAGATCTCCTTCCTAATATTTTCAAGAAATCATCCCAACCATTGTCCTTTGCCATCTCGCTAACCCTATGCCCTATAAACTCCTCCAAAATCCAATTACGCTCTAACCCAATAGGACAAGACAAAAAATAGTGAATATACTTTTGCTTAGCCTTCAATGTAGGAAAAAAGGTATGATTAAAGTGATGCCTCACCCCATACTCGTCAACCCACAACCCCAGCTTGTAAACAGATGGTGAAACTCTTGATGCTTGGGAGCTGGGTTAGGGCTCATCTAATCGCTTTCTCTTGGGTAGCATTGTTGAAGAAATGATTGAAGTTAAGGTTATTCTATGAAATAACTGCTTGACAAACTTCCTTTTTGTTTCCTAACCTATAAACATCACCTTTTAGCATGTATAGTATATGAATGAAGGGGAGTGTCACTCTCCTATAGATGATGTCAAAAGAAAGGGCAACGGAATGGTGGATGAATGAGATTTCAAATGTGAGTATTTGTGAACAAAAATGCTTCCCCAGTGCAAGGAGACTTTTGCAGATCCTGTTTTACTTGGTGGTATTCCAAGGTCATTTCCACGGGGAAGGAAGTAAACCGAGAGGAAGGTGATTTTGGGAGAAAGAAAGTGTAAAATCTTTGATTGTTGGAAGTTGTTTGGTGAAGTTGTTTTGATGCTAGTAAAATGAGAAACAAATGTTGGCAAATCCAAGAGGTCACTCCAATAGGAATATCGTCTCAACTCGAAACCCTCCTCCAATAGAGCATGAATGAACGATTGATTCATGGGAAGCTAGGAGTAAGATTGGTGAGTATCTAAGCATAAACCGTGACTAGGCCTACAGAATATCAAAGACTCACCAAGTTATCCACCCTCAACCCAGTCAAACCGAACCATTGAACTCTGAAAGAGGGGAGGAGAATGAGTTGAAATGGTATACCCAAGTGGAGGTTCCTCTTGGTTTTGCCAACTAAGAGATTTAGCTATTCATGCTTAAAATAAAGACAACAATATGATGAGAAGACATTATGAAGAAATAAAGACTAGAGCTAAGCATAAACGAAATGCATAAATATAACTTCCGGATAATCACCTCTTACTAAAGATTAGATGAGAAACTACTCACTCTTCATGGCTTTGTTAAAGCTAGAAAAGTGAGTGATGCTCATACTTTCAAGTAGAGGAGTTACAAGGTAAAACACTTTACACAAGGAGCCGATCTTTGACAAAGAATGAGTGAATCACGTTCCACCCTTCACAGTTTTGGTAAAGCTCTAGAAAAGTGAAAGAGTTTCACTCCTCTAAGAGAAGAAGGAAGCTCAAGCAATGAAAATAAAAGAAAGCAATAACACAATAAAAGAAATCAATACTTAAAGTAAAAGAAAGCAATAAATTAAAAGAAAGAAATAATACTTTTGGAGGGTTTTCCACTACCAAAAGATAAATGATTTACAAGTCCTAAAGGGTGGTATATATACGCAACAAGGGAGGGTGAAAGTCTTGTTAGGTGGCTTTGAATCTTGTTAGGTGGCCTTGAAAAGTCTTGTTTAGTGGCATGAAAATCTTGTTAGGTGGCCTTGAATCTTGTTAGGTGGCATGAAAGTCTTGTTAGGTGGCCTTGAATTCTTTGATCCCCCTTTGTTTTGAGCATTGATAATTGGCACCCCAGTAGTTTGTAGCTTTAAAGCAATTGACTCTCCAGTAGTTTGTAGCTTTGACGTACAAAACCCTGTAAAGAACAATAATTAATGTATTATCCTTTATTCACACACTAACTCTAATTTCATTTATTTTGACTAGTTTACTTTATTCAACTAACACAATTTACCTATTAAATTATGCCTTAATTAGGGTTAATCAATAACAGTTTAGTATTCGTAGCAAAAGCTGAGTTTTGAGTAGAGTAAGGGTGAAATTTAAAGTGTATGAGAGATTTGGAGATGATTTAAAGAAGATTTGAACAAATTTTGGACTGAAAATCATGAATTTTAGACCTTGGATCGCCATAAATAGCAGTTTGGTGGTGGGCTTTCCTTGGAATGAAGGGTGAAGAAGATGACGACCCCTTTTTATATATTAGATGCATGTCCAAACGGGACTCCTCTGCTCGGATGCAAGAGTTAAGTCAGTTAACATTTGTAGGGTTAGCTATTTCAAAAAGGCATGTCTGAATAGCTAAGACGCCTCTTAATGGTTTAAAGTCTCTTGACAAGTGCGTCCTAATGCAAGATTTGCATCTGAAAGCATCCTTTTTGTACAAGTTGTTTCAACTTCCTTTCAAAATTGACTCTAAATTTTGAAAATTTTTGAAAAAATGCAAAATATTTGGCAAAAATCAATCAATCTCCCATCCCCAATTGATCAATCAAAAATTAATTCTATCCAAATTTTTTGGACATCACCATTATCTGCTAATTTTCTATCATATATGCACTATCCTAATTAATCCTAATTAACTGTACTAAAGCACATAAAACAAAAAATTCATGACAAACAACACAGATTATGCATCAAACACTATCCCACCCAACCTAAATTATAGATTGTGCTCAATGAATAATTCAAGATAGTCGAATTTCTTTTTTCCAGGACTCTATCTATTCCAACTGGACTTCTGTTGATATGCTTTGGATATTTCTGGACTCATATCAAATTTTATTTTGCTAGGAGTCTATCACCTGGATAATGATTACCTGGAGTTCCTTATGTTTATTGGAGTCTATTTGAGCTGGACTCTTCCAATTCATCTAGATTTCTATTTAGCTGGCTATCTTCGATCAGCTAATTATTAGGGATTTAAAAAGTAGCATGTTTAGGATAATTTGCTTTTATTTATTTATTGTACTAATCATGCATTTTTATTTTCTTTAATTACTTCAATGTAATTAGATTGTATTGAGGGATAAGGTACATATGTTCCCCCTGACTAGGTGTAATTGAAATTTTCAAATCAATAAAATCTCGTACTATCGAGGTTCTCCAAAAAAAATAAAATTAAAGCAATAAGTAGCATAAAATGAGTAGGATAAGCTAAAAAACACACATGTATCCGCAAAATCAAAACCAAAATCTATCACTAAAAAGGAACTTTACAGAAGAAAATTCTATTATACACTGTATTACAAATGAAGTTCACAATGATTTAAGCTGCATTCAAATCTTAGTGGTTAACCTTACCACCTTCCAATACCCATTTCAGCTTATCTAGTGGTAACACTCTCTTAGCTACCATTGACTCTCGGTGCACTCCCCAGTCCTCTGGAAGATTGGACCAATTTTTAAAGTGTGAGAATTTACAACATTCACCAGTACCTCCATCATAAACAGAACTAGTCAAACAAACTTGATTTTCCACAACAGACTCAACTATATCTAATTCATGAAAATTAGAATTCCCTCTTAGTTGTTTGTCAATATTAAAGATATTCAATTCCATTGTCATATTACCAAAAGAAAACTTCATGAACCTTTTCCTACAATTGATTATAGCAAAAGCAGTTGCAAGAAAGGGTCTACCTTGTATGACGGGAATTGGCCTCCCTGAATGCGCAACTGGTTAGGTGTCCATAATAATTAGGTCAATTGCTTGATGTTTTTTGTTGCAAATTCCTAACCTCTTAACATCATCCCTCAATGTGTCAATGGCTTATAGGAATGGGGGAGTGTCACTCTCCCTCAGAATGATACAATAGATGGGGCAACGGAATGGTGGTGGAAATGAAATGAACAAAATGTATGTGCGTATGAACAAAAGTGCTCCCCAAGCGCAAGGAGTCTTTTGAGTGTCGTGTTTTACTTGAAAAAGTATTCCAAGGTCGTCTCCTCAGAAAAGGAAAGTTTGAGTGTGGTGAAGGTGATTTTGTTGCAAAAGGAAAAAATGTAAAATCTTTTATTGTGTTTTGGTGATTGGAGTTTGTCAATGAAAATACAATAACACAAGTGTTGGCTAATCCAAAGAGGTCATTCCAATGGGAACCCCAACTCAACTTGAAACCTTCCTCTAATGGTGCATAGATGAACAATTGACTCATGGGAAGCTAGGGACGAGATGGTGAGGATCCAAGCATAAACCGTGACTAGGCCTACGGAATATCAAAGACTCACAACCACATCCACTCTTAACCCAGTCAAACCGAACCATCGTACACCGAGAGGAGGAAAGAAAATGAGTTGAAATGGCATGCCCAAGAGGAGGTCTCCCTTGGATTAGCCAACTTAAATTCTAGCTACTCATGAAAACAAGAAGAAAATGCATAATGTAAAGAGACATAATTAAGAATTTCAGCATGAAACTTAACTTAAAGCAAGAAATCTTAAGCTATGAAGAAAAATATTTAATACCCATTTCAAAGCATAAAAATGAAGAAAGCTTAAAACAACAATGGTGAAATCATAAATGTGTAACTAAATTTGCATAACACTTGAAATAAATGACATTAAAAGTAAATAATGAAGATTACAAGAGTCTTACAATAAATTACAAGTGAAAAGATGGAAGAAAATGCAAAAACATAAATTTCTATTACTATTCATTATCTTCTTCCTTGGAGCTTTCTAAGCACAGGTAGCTACACAAAATCTTTGTTGAATGCTGAATATATGGTGAAGAGCCTTGCATTTTCGTCCATGGAGGGTCCCTCTAGCTGTGTGAAAGGCCTCCCATCAATAGGGGGTTGAATGGATGGCTTTTGACAGGCTAGGAAAAGCATAGCCTGCACCCAAGATGACTGCCCCCTTCTCTCCCATCGTCATTAGTGCATTTTCCTCCAAAGTCTTCAACTAGGGTGTGTGAAGCATGTAGATGTGTAAGGGAAGTCAAGGGAAAAGTGGGAGAATCAATGGTGGGATCCCCAAGAAAGTGGAGCATGAGTTGCAGGCATTCTAGGTAGTCTAGGCACAGCATACCGGTACGGTTTGGCTACTGGAGTTTGGGGTATCGGTATGCGTACCGGTACACTCTGCTGCTCTAGACTAATTTTTGTAGAATTACCATAAATTTTGAGCATTTTCAGATTTGAAGTGGATCATGGTCCAAAAGGAGGAAAATCGAGGTACTGCTACAAAATGGTGGTTGCTGATGCCTATGTTACCAAACACCAATACCTCCTTGATTTCTTTCACTTTNCACAAGACCTGAAGGCTTCGAGAGATCATTTAAATATTTGAAAATTAAAGAGGACCTATTGGTAGAAACTCAACGCTCTATCAGTAGATCATCCTAGTTTTCCCTGATTCGATCATTTTTCAATTCCAACTCTCCCAATCTCGTACAACATCTACCCAAACTTATATAACATACAATTTTATACAAAACATAGTCCATATGAGTTTATTTTACAATCCTTTATACAATATTACATGTCCAAAACTAAATTACATATTTACNCCATCTCTTCACCACTCCACCAAACTTAGTTGCAAGGTTCTAAAATCCATCATTTAAGCTATAATTACCTGCAACATCGAAAATTCATTATTCATAATTTCGGCTAACTCTAAGTACTTAGATGCAAAATTTGAGTTAACATTTGTGTAATGAGGTCATCAATTATGCAATATTATGCGCTCATCATCAATAATGAAATAAAACTTTTTTATCTGAACAAGTACATCCTCAACTATACCTCTAGGGAATTTCAAAGAATGGTCTACCAACTAGAGTGTGATGGATGTAGGCATGAGTTCTCGTAATCTTAACTATTGGAAAACAGAGTAGGGGAGTAAGTTGACACTAGCTCCAAGATCAAGCAAAGCTTACTCAATCTTGAAGTTCCCTATGACACAAGAGATGGTTAGCCACCATAGGTCGTTGAATTTTGGCAGAGTCTTGTGTTCAATTATGACACTGACATGTTCAGTCAAAAAGACCCTTTTTTGAACATTTTGATTTCTCTCAAGTATGAACAAGTCCTTTAGGAACTTGGCATAAGAACGGATCTATTTTTTGGCATCTATAAGTGGAATGTCAATTTTTACTTGCTTGAAAAGCTCGTAAATATTGGGATAACTACTCATCTTCTGGGGTTTCTTGAGTCTCTAAGGGAAAGGAGCAGGAATAGGGCATAGAGGCTCCTCAACCTCTCTAGACTCAGTCTCATCAGGGGAGACTTGAACATGCTCAACTACAGATATGGAGTTAGATTCCGTGTCTGATGGTGTTGTGCTTTTTGGTAATTATTTTTCCACTCCTCATAGTGGTTACAACTTTGACTTGTTCATGTTAAATGTCATTGGGTGGAGGGAAACCTTCTTGATATTGACCTTGAGGCTGTTTTAGTTAGCCATGGAACTTGCCCTTCTCTTGTAGAGTAATAGCCTGGGTCAATTTTTGTACATAGTCCCTTATATCATCAAAGGATTGTGTAGTCTAGGCCTTAAATTTTTTGACTTCATTGCAGGCCTACATATTTTGGGTATTGTACTGCATTTGGGCCTGCATGAATTGGTTAAGGTTATCCTCCAAACTCCGTGGCTAATAAGATGGATACTATTGTTATAGCGATAGTGGTGGTGGTTGTGGTGGTTAGACATGTTACTGCGGTGTACTCCTCTGCTATGAACCAAAGCACAAGCAAACTAATAATGCAACAAAATAGAAAAATAGAACACAAGAGATTTATGTGGTTCNAAATAATACTTTTGGAGGGTTTTCCACTACCAAAAGATAAATGATTTACAAGTCCTAAAGGGTGGTATATATACGCAACAAGGGAGGGTGAAAGTCTTGTTAGGTGGCTTTGAATCTTGTTAGGTGGCCTTGAAAAGTCTTGTTTAGTGGCATGAAAATCTTGTTAGGTGGCCTTGAATCTTGTTAGGTGGCATGAAAGTCTTGTTAGGTGGCCTTGAATTCTTTGATCCCCCTTTGTTTTGAGCATTGATAATTGGCACCCCAGTAGTTTGTAGCTTTAAAGCAATTGACTCTCCAGTAGTTTGTAGCTTTGACGTACAAAACCCTGTAAAGAACAATAATTAATGTATTATCCTTTATTCACACACTAACTCTAATTTCATTTATTTTGACTAGTTTACTTTATTCAACTAACACAATTTACCTATTAAATTATGCCTTAATTAGGGTTAATCAATAACAGTTTAGTATTCGTAGCAAAAGCTGAGTTTTGAGTAGAGTAAGGGTGAAATTTCAAGTGTATGAGAGATTTGGAGATGATTTAAAGAAGATTTGAACAAATTTTGGACTGAAAATCATGAATTTTAGACCTTGGATCGCCATAAATAGCAGTTTGGTGGTGGGCTTTCCTTGGAATGAAGGGTGAAGAAGATGACGACCCCTTTTTATATATTAGATGCATGTCCAAACGGGACTCCTCTGCTCGGATGCAAGAGTTAAGTCAGTTAACATTTGTAGGGTTAGCTATTTCAAAAAGGCATGTCTGAATAGCTAAGACGCCTCTTAATGGTTTAAAGTCTCTTGACAAGTGCGTCCTAATGCAAGATTTGCATCTGAAAGCATCCTTTTTGTACAAGTTGTTTCAACTTCCTTTCAAAATTGACTCTAAATTTTGAAAATTTTTGAAAAAATGCAAAATATTTGGCAAAAATCAATCAATCTCCCATCCCCAATTGATCAATCAAAAATTAATTCTATCCAAATTTTTTGGACATCACCATTATCTGCTAATTTTCTATCATATATGCACTATCCTAATTAATCCTAATTAACTGTACTAAAGCACATAAAACAAAAAATTCATGACAAACAACACAGATTATGCATCAAACACTATCCCACCCAACCTAAATTATAGATTGTGCTCAATGAATAATTCAAGATAGTCGAATTTCTTTTTTCCAGGACTCTATCTATTCCAACTGGACTTCTGTTGATATGCTTTGGATATTTCTGGACTCATATCAAATTTTATTTTGCTAGGAGTCTATCACCTGGATAATGATTACCTGGAGTTCCTTATGTTTATTGGAGTCTATTTGAGCTGGACTCTTCCAATTCATCTAGATTTCTATTTAGCTGGCTATCTTCGATCAGCTAATTATTAGGGATTTAAAAAGTAGCATGTTTAGGATAATTTGCTTTTATTTATTTATTGTACTAATCATGCATTTTTATTTTCTTTAATTACTTCAATGTAATTAGATTGTATTGAGGGATAAGGTACATATGTTCCCCCTGACTAGGTGTAATTGAAATTTTCAAATCAATAAAATCTCGTACTATCGAGGTTCTCCAAAAAAAATAAAATTAAAGCAATAAGTAGCATAAAATGAGTAGGATAAGCTAAAAAACACACATGTATCCGCAAAATCAAAACCAAAATCTATCACTAAAAAGGAACTTTACAGAAGAAAATTCTATTATACACTGTATTACAAATGAAGTTCACAATGATTTAAGCTGCATTCAAATCTTAGTGGTTAACCTTACCACCTTCCAATACCCATTTCAGCTTATCTAGTGGTAACACTCTCTTAGCTACCATTGACTCTCGGTGCACTCCCCAGTCCTCTGGAAGATTGGACCAATTTTTAAAGTGTGAGAATTTACAACATTCACCAGTACCTCCATCATAAACAGAACTAGTCAAACAAACTTGATTTTCCACAACAGACTCAACTATATCTAATTCATGAAAATTAGAATTCCCTCTTAGTTGTTTGTCAATATTAAAGATATTCAATTCCATTGTCATATTACCAAAAGAAAACTTCATGAACCTTTTCCTACAATTGATTATAGCAAAAGCAGTTGCAAGAAAGGGTCTACCTTGTATGACGGGAATTGGCCTCCCTGAATGCGCAACTGGTTAGGTGTCCATAATAATTAGGTCAATTGCTTGATGTTTTTTGTTGCAAATTCCTAACCTCTTAACATCATCCCTCAATGTGTCAATGGCTTATAGGAATGGGGGAGTGTCACTCTCCCTCAGAATGATACAATAGATGGGGCAACGGAATGGTGGTGGAAATGAAATGAACAAAATGTATGTGCGTATGAACAAAAGTGCTCCCCAAGCGCAAGGAGTCTTTTGAGTGTCGTGTTTTACTTGAAAAAGTATTCCAAGGTCGTCTCCTCAGAAAAGGAAAGTTTGAGTGTGGTGAAGGTGATTTTGTTGCAAAAGGAAAAAATGTAAAATCTTTTATTGTGTTTTGGTGATTGGAGTTTGTCAATGAAAATACAATAACACAAGTGTTGGCTAATCCAAAGAGGTCATTCCAATGGGAACCCCAACTCAACTTGAAACCTTCCTCTAATGGTGCATAGATGAACAATTGACTCATGGGAAGCTAGGGACGAGATGGTGAGGATCCAAGCATAAACCGTGACTAGGCCTACGGAATATCAAAGACTCACAACCACATCCACTCTTAACCCAGTCAAACCGAACCATCGTACACCGAGAGGAGGAAAGAAAATGAGTTGAAATGGCATGCCCAAGAGGAGGTCTCCCTTGGATTAGCCAACTTAAATTCTAGCTACTCATGAAAACAAGAAGAAAATGCATAATGTAAAGAGACATAATTAAGAATTTCAGCATGAAACTTAACTTAAAGCAAGAAATCTTAAGCTATGAAGAAAAATATTTAATACCCATTTCAAAGCATAAAAATGAAGAAAGCTTAAAACAACAATGGTGAAATCATAAATGTGTAACTAAATTTGCATAACACTTGAAATAAATGACATTAAAAGTAAATAATGAAGATTACAAGAGTCTTACAATAAATTACAAGTGAAAAGATGGAAGAAAATGCAAAAACATAAATTTCTATTACTATTCATTATCTTCTTCCTTGGAGCTTTCTAAGCACAGGTAGCTACACAAAATCTTTGTTGAATGCTGAATATATGGTGAAGAGCCTTGCATTTTCGTCCATGGAGGGTCCCTCTAGCTGTGTGAAAGGCCTCCCATCAATAGGGGGTTGAATGGATGGCTTTTGACAGGCTAGGAAAAGCATAGCCTGCACCCAAGATGACTGCCCCCTTCTCTCCCATCGTCATTAGTGCATTTTCCTCCAAAGTCTTCAACTAGGGTGTGTGAAGCATGTAGATGTGTAAGGGAAGTCAAGGGAAAAGTGGGAGAATCAATGGTGGGATCCCCAAGAAAGTGGAGCATGAGTTGCAGGCATTCTAGGTAGTCTAGGCACAGCATACCGGTACGGTTTGGCTACTGGAGTTTGGGGTATCGGTATGCGTACCGGTACACTCTGCTGCTCTAGACTAATTTTTGTAGAATTACCATAAATTTTGAGCATTTTCAGATTTGAAGTGGATCATGGTCCAAAAGGAGGAAAATCGAGGTACTGCTACAAAATGGTGGTTGCTGATGCCTATGTTACCAAACACCAATACCTCCTTGATTTCTTTCACTTTTATGCCTCCAAATCCTCATGTAATGTGTCCATCTCTTCACCACTCCACCAAACTTAGTTGCAAGGTTCTAAAATCCATCATTTAAGCTATAATTACCTGCAACATCGAAAATTCATTATTCATAATTTCGGCTAACTCTAAGTACTTAGATGCAAAATTTGAGTTAACATTTGTGTAATGAGGTCATCAATTATGCAATATTATGCGCTCATCATCAATAATGAAATAAAACTTTTTTATCTGAACAAGTACATCCTCAACTATACCTCTAGGGAATTTCAAAGAATGGTCTACCAACTAGAGTGTGATGGATGTAGGCATGAGTTCTCGTAATCTTAACTATTGGAAAACAGAGTAGGGGAGTAAGTTGACACTAGCTCCAAGATCAAGCAAAGCTTACTCAATCTTGAAGTTCCCTATGACACAAGAGATGGTTAGCCACCATAGGTCGTTGAATTTTGGCAGAGTCTTGTGTTCAATTATGACACTGACATGTTCAGTCAAAAAGACCCTTTTTTGAACATTTTGATTTCTCTCAAGTATGAACAAGTCCTTTAGGAACTTGGCATAAGAACGGATCTATTTTTTGGCATCTATAAGTGGAATGTCAATTTTTACTTGCTTGAAAAGCTCGTAAATATTGGGATAACTACTCATCTTCTGGGGTTTCTTGAGTCTCTAAGGGAAAGGAGCAGGAATAGGGCATAGAGGCTCCTCAACCTCTCTAGACTCAGTCTCATCAGGGGAGACTTGAACATGCTCAACTACAGATATGGAGTTAGATTCCGTGTCTGATGGTGTTGTGCTTTTTGGTAATTATTTTTCCACTCCTCATAGTGGTTACAACTTTGACTTGTTCATGTTAAATGTCATTGGGTGGAGGGAAACCTTCTTGATATTGACCTTGAGGCTGTTTTAGTTAGCCATGGAACTTGCCCTTCTCTTGTAGAGTAATAGCCTGGGTCAATTTTTGTACATAGTCCCTTATATCATCAAAGGATTGTGTAGTCTAGGCCTTAAATTTTTTGACTTCATTGCAGGCCTACATATTTTGGGTATTGTACTGCATTTGGGCCTGCATGAATTGGTTAAGGTTATCCTCCAAACTCCGTGGCTAATAAGATGGATACTATTGTTATAGCGATAGTGGTGGTGGTTGTGGTGGTTAGACATGTTACTGCGGTGTACTCCTCTGCTATGAACCAAAGCACAAGCAAACTAATAATGCAACAAAATAGAAAAATAGAACACAAGAGATTTATGTGGTTCAACTCAACAAGCAAGCTTACATCCATGAACGAAGCACAGCGGCAAGTCACGGTCAGAAATTACAAAGTTCTCAAAACAAATCAACCAGAGAGTGTATTTCCCATATCACTATTATAAAATCAATAGTGCCAAAATATCTTCTTCCTAATAAAATTGGTATTCCCAAAGAAGACCCAAAAACAACAGAGCAAACCTAATCTATTATCGATGTCGTCGAATTGTAAATAAAGGCTAAACACCTACTGCCAATCTCAAAAAAAAAAAAAACTTCAATGTGAAGTATCCTTCACATAGTAAAACATTTAATTAATAACGAAGTCTTACCATGTTAGCCAATCAAAATTTTCCCGAGTGGTGTTGTATTAGTATTTTAAAAGCATAAGTCTTCCATGTGAAGAAGAAATCTAGGATTTTGTGTTCACTACAAACTCATATCAAAACTCCATATAAGACTTGGAATACAAGTCATACATTACAAATCTCCACCTTGACTTGTATTCCATCAAGCCATCCAACCAAAGTGAAGTTGACTGCTATATTTGCCAAATACCCCATAGGGTACAACTTAAATAGTGCAAACACCAATAAAGTCCAAGCAATACTTGAACTTGAGCACTGGTACTGACTTAGTAAACATATCTGCTGGATTTTCTGTTGTAGTAATCTTTTTCACTGTGACAATACCTTGAGCCATAACCTCACAAAGGAAGTGATGCCTAACATTAATTTGTTTGGTTCTTTCATGATACATTTGATTTTTGGTCAAATGTATTGTATTTTGACTATCACAAAACACAGTACTCACCTCCTCTTCCAAGCCCAAGTTATAGACCAAACATCTTAACCAAATTGCATCTTTAACTGCCTCTAATACTTCCATGTATTCTGCCTCTGTGGTAGACAAAACAACTATAGACTGTAAGATCGCCCTCCAACTTACAGTACACCTAAATAGAGTAAAAATTTAAGCAGTCAAAGATCTCCTCTTATTTAGATCACCCACATAAACTGAATCAACATAACCAACTATAGTAGAAATGATATCATCTTTTCTACCAAATACTAAGCCAACATCTCTAGTGCCTCTCAAATAATGAAGTACCCATTTCACAACCTACTGATGAACCTTGCCAAGATTAGCCATGTAACAGCTAACCACACTAACTCCCTGTGAAATATTTGGACGAGTGCAAACCATAGCATACACGATGCTCCCAGCTGCACTAGAATAAGGAACACAAGACATAAACTACTCTTCATTCTCACTCTGTAGTGGTAAAGCTATTGGAATCCTAAAGTGAACAGCAAGTGAAGTACTCATGAGCTTCGAATTCTACCTCCCAAACCACTTAATAACTTTCTCAATTTATTTCTTTTGAGATAAATATAGCATACCAACTCTCTTATCCCAGTGAATCTCCATACCCAAAATTTTCTTTGCAGCACCTAAATTTTTCATCTCAAATTCTGAACTCTATTGTTTCTTCAATGTGCCAATATCTAACATGTTCTTTGCAACAATAAGCATGTCATCCACATAAAGTAATAAATATATAAAAGAACCATCTGACAACTACATGTGATACACAAATTGATCATAATTACTCCTACAGTAATCATGATCTACCATAAAGGTGCCAAAACATTTTTACCACTGCCTTGAAGCATGGTTTAAACTATATAATGATTTCTTCAACAAACAACCTTGATCTTCTATACCTTCAACAATACATCCCTCTTGTTGATGCATGTAGATAGTTTTCTCAAGCTCACCATGTAGAAAATCTGTCTTTATATCAAGCTTCTCAAGGTCTAGATTGAGTGAAGCAACCATGGCAAGCAGTGCATGAATAGAGCTATGTTTCACAACTAGTGAGAAAACTTCATTGAAGTCCACACCCTCTCTCTAACTATAGCCCTTTGTAACTAATCATGCCTTGTAACTTGCAGATTCAACCCCTACAATTCCTTCCTTTTTCTTCAAGACCCATTTACAACCAACAATCTTCATACGCTTAGGCAACTTCATTAATTCCCAAGTCTGATTCTTATAAAGATTTTTAGTTTCTTCAACCATTGTAACAACCCAATGTGCAGACTCATTACCTGTGATAGATTCTGAATATGTGGAAGGATCTTGAACACCAAACTCCTCTACTATAGTCAGTGTATAAGCCACCAAGTCTACATATCCATATTTCTGAGGGGGTCCAATTTACCTCCTCCCACTACCTGTTGCTCTTGTGGAACATCACCAGAACAAGAACTAGGCAAATCTATAATAGATTGACTTGAAATACTTTCAAGTAATTTCTGTGAAGCTTCCACCTATAGCTCCACCTTCTTGCTATAACCATGTTCTCTCCCTACAGAAACTACAAACTCTTTTCTCAAATGAAACATGGAAGATTCATCAAATACAACATCCCTACCGACTATAAACTCAGGTGATCTAGGATTAGAACACCGCAATCTATATCCTTTCACACCATTAGCATAACTAATAAATATCGACTTCTTAACCCTATGCTCAAGCTTACCATCATTCTTCTGATAATAAGCAGTGCAACCATATATTTTTAAATCAGAATAATCAACAGGAGTATCAAACCATACCTCATGTGGAGTCTTTAACTCAATAGTAGTGGATGAAAAATGATTAACCAAATAGAAAGCAATGCCGACAGCCTCAACCCAAGAATCTTACAATCAAGCAATAGAAAGCATACAATGTGCTCTATCCAAAAGATTCATGTTCATCATCTTTGCAACCCCATTTTGCTGTGGAGTAGATCAAATAGTACAATGTCTTCATCTCCACAGAACTCATTAAATTCACCTCCACAAAATTACAAAGCATTATTTGTTCTGAGACGCTTGACTTTCTTGGCTGCCTGTTTCTCAGTCAAAGTCTACCATTGCTTGCAAGTCCCAAAAGCATCAGTCTTGTGTTTTAGAAAATATACTCAAACCTCTCCTGAACAATCATTAATAAAGGTCAAAAGAAACTAAGCACCACCCTTAGATGGAACTTAAGAAGTACCTCAAAGGTCTGAATGAATATAATCAACTATGCCTTTAGTCCTTTCAATAGATGTACTGAACTTGACTCTGCACTATTTCTCGAAGGCAGAATGCTCACAAAAATCAAGTTTTCCAATTTTTTATTTGCCAAGCAAACCCTATTTAAACAAGAATTTCATGCCCCTCTCGCTCATGTGGCCCAGACGCGTATGTCATAACTAGGTGGTATCTGAATCTAAAATTTTTGAAGATTACACTGTAAAACCCGGGTGAATTTGAATTTTTATGGAAATGGCAAAACGATAATTAGTCACTATGGTATGGATTGAAAACCTAAAATTTTCTACAACTCAAATGAAAAAATAGGCCTCACCGTTTGATTCTTCTTGCATTATCCAGTCAATTTTCGTTGAATTCTAAGACAATCAATTTTTTTGCATTTTACGAGACGATTCGGTGTCCTGGGACCAAAATAAATGACACCTGGAATTAAATTTTGAAAATTGCAAAATAATTTAAAGCTAGTTCAAATAAAAAGATTTTGAACTTGAACCAGAATGAAATTTAATTGTTTTGGGACGAAATCAGACCTGGAAATGGAGGACGTGTAACGCAACGAGGTCCAAGTGTTTGGAGAGTATGAATAGTGAGCAAATCAAATTTTCTCCCCATTTCTCAGATGGGTTTTCATTGGAGAAGGAAAAGAGGGAAAAGAGAGAGTTCTCCAACTTCTCTCTACGATCTACGATCCTATGTTCGTCGAATCGACTCCAGACAAGAATAAAAGTTCATCTACATGATGAGGGCTATGCCTACGTACCAAAAAGTATGGATTTTGACGTAGTTCAAAAGATAGGATCTTGGAGAATCAAGGGTTAGGGCTTGATTTTGGTATTTTGGAGCTTTTTACCGTTTGTTTTACGCTTCAAGAGGTATGGTTCTTTTCCAAATTAGGTTTATTTTCAACCTAGGGTTGATATATGAATGAGTAGGATTTTAGAGATGTAATCTCATGTATAACACATACCTAAGGTATATGAAACATGGGAAATGGGTATTAAGAATGGTTAAAATTGATTCTAACATGAATTGGGCGTGTAGAAATTACTTGTTTGTGATTTTTTAAGATAGGTGATAAAATTGGGCATATTATGTGTTTACATGATTTGGTGCCTTGAATTTGTTTAATGAAATCCCTATAGGGATTCAGGATTTAATTCGCATTGATTATGTTATCACATGCTTGGAAGTTGATGTTTGTATATACATTATGATATATTGACATCGTGGTTACTGATGATAGTTATAACTTATGATGTAATTTACCATGGAAAATGTTGATGGGTATTGAATTTGTTCAAAATGTGCATATGACATGTTGAACTTGATGTGGAAATTGCACTTGTATATTTACATTTGCATAAGCATAAAAAACATCGCATTCGTGCGCATTGACATGAGTGTGGGTGTGTGTGCATGTTGATTGGATCAAACACAATTCTTGGTGATTGATAAGTGAATTTGGGAAAGTTGGACCTAGGTCTACCTACGTTGCACAGTTGCATGAAAAGAATTTATGTCGGGTATAACAAGTAGTGTTAGATTCTCTCGCAGGTGCAACACCCGGTTACTGGTTTATACATTTTTTCTGGTGAAAGTCTAAAAAAGTGTATTGGTGTGCAGAACTGGTGATGAGACACCAACATACGTCTACCCAACAAACACACATGGTTTGTTTTTGAAAAGTTCATTGGATGTGAACACCAATGGCGAGGGTTTGGAATGCCTGAACTTATGCACATCACATTGCATGGGTTGTGGGAGCTGATAAAGGCTTGGGTTGAGTTGCATGTGTGAGTCTCATCTCATATCGTAGCATGGCATAAAGGGTTCCATTGTTGAATTTCATATTCTTGAATGGAGTAATTATTGCTTGTGATTTGCATGTGAACATTTCACATGCATCCAGGTTGGCAAGTAACCTCTTTAGGAGACACCATATTGAGCGTGGTTCACCCTTTATGGGACAATATTTCAGGTGTGAGATATGTGCTGGTGGATGGCTTTCATTCAGGCCCTCATTGATGAAGAAAAGCCAAAATGTGGCTTTTAAATCATATTTTGTAAAACTAATATGTTTATTCAATTTTAGGCATGCAATGTTGTGTACAGATTTGTAAAAGAACTCATATGAACTATATTTTGTTTAAAAATTGATTTCATATAAGTTTGGGTTGATGTTGTATTAGGTGGGAATGAAGTGAAATTGAAAAAGGATGGAATCGGGGAAAAACTAAGAAGACCTACCGGTAGAACGATGAGTTATTCTACTAGTAGAACATTTCCAATAGGCTTTTTCTACCAGTAGAACATCGAGTTTTGCTGGTAGAACATTTTTAATGAGTTTTTCTATCGGTAAAACACTGATAAACCTACCGGTACAAGAATTGCAGAAGGTTTTCCTTACCAGTAGAACGATGAACTCTTCTATTGGTAGGTTTGACTTCAATTTTCAAAAATTAAAATGGTTTTGCCAGGCCTTCGGGACTTGAGTCCTTTTGTTCAAATTGTGTAAATGGACAATAATTAAGGTTAAATTTATGTATATTGGACATTGGAAGGATCATGTGATTGAATTATACACAGGTTATGTGTTTGGGAGTGCCCGATACAAGGGAGACTATGCCCGAACTCCATGTTGTTTGTGATCCCAGTAAAGGGGATGTTGTGTCATGGTGTTGTATTATGTGGCATTCAAGGGTGTTTTCGTGGGTTAATGGGTGATCAACGAATTGACAAAATACCCCCAATTTTAGAAGCATCATAGCTTGGTATAACAACGGGTACCTTAGTACTAAGACAAGGACAAAAATCTCAATGTTTCGACTTGATCTCGACCTTGGGATGCTAAGTTAGTGCTCTATTGCTATTTGACATGTGTGTAGATGGAAAATAGAGGGAGAGGACATTGGAACAGTCTAGGAGATGGATGGAACAATAACCAACCATCATCAGCCTTTGACCGACAAGCCTTCATAGAGGCTATGGGTACGATGACAGCAAACCTAGTGCAGGCAAGCACTAATATGAGCCATGGGGCTAATTAACACTAATTAATGCATAATTTAATTAAGTTAATAGGTCAATTTTATTAGTTAAACAAAGTTAAACTAGTCAAAATAAATCAAATTAGGGTTAGTGTGTGAATTAGGGATAATGCATTGATTGTTGTTCTTTCCAGGGTTTTGTTCATCAAAGCTACTAACTACTGGGGAGCCAATTGCGTCAAAGCTACAAACTACTGGGGAGCCAATTATCAAAACTAAAAATTATAGGGTGCCAATTATTAAAGCTACAAACTATAGTGTGTCAATTATCAAAAGCTCAACACAAAGGGGGATCAATGTGTAATCCAAACTCTCCCTTTTTGCCTATAAATACCACCCCTTGGGTCTTGTAAAGAGCACCTTTTTTCTTGTATCACATTTCTTGTAAAGAGCATCTTTTGGTAGTGGAAAACCCTCCAAAAGTTATTATTGTTTTCTTGTATCATCTTTCTAGTAAAGTGCATGTTTTGGTAGTACAAACCCCTAAAAAAGTCATTATTGCTTTCTTGTATCATTGCTTTCTTGAAAAGAAAACCTTTTGGTAGTGGAAAACCCTCCAAAAGTCATTATTGCTTTCTTCTCTTGTATTATTGCTTTCTTTTAATATATTTTCTTCTTTTATTATATTATTTCTTTCTTTTATTTCCATTATTTTGAGCTTCCTTCTTCCCTTAGACGAGTGGAACTCTTCCACCTTTCTAGAGTTTTACCAAAGCCGTGAAGGGTCGAAGGTGATTCACTCATTCTTTGTCGAAGATTGGCTCCGTGTGTAATATATTTTACCTTGCAACTCCTCTGCTTAGAGGGATGAGCATCACTCGCTTTTCTAGCTTTACCAAAGCCATGAAGAGTGAGTAGTTTCTCATCCAATCTTTAGTAAGAGGTAATGGACATGTATAATGATCCGAAAGTTATATTTGTGCATTTCGTTTATGCTTAGCTCCAATCTTCATTTCTTCATAATGTCCTCTCATTACATTATTGCCTTTACCTTCAGCATGAGTAGCTAAGTCTTTAAGTTGGCTAATCCAAAGGAGACCTCCTCTTGGAATCTGCCATTTCAACTCATCTTCTTTTCTCCTTTCGGTGTAAAATGGTTCGATTTGATTGGGTTGAGTGAGGACATTGTGTGAATCTTTGATATCCTATAGACTTGTCACGAATTATGCTTGGATCCTCACTTCCATCTTGTCCCTTGCTTCCCATGAATCAATCATTCATCTATGCACCATTGGAGGAAGGTTTCGAGTTGACTTGACATTCCCATTAGAGTGAAACCTTCGGATTAGCCAGCACTTGTTTCCCATTTCAATTTCATCACAACACAAATCACAAATCAACTTCTAACAACAAAAGATTTTACATTTTTCTTTCACCAATAGTACCTTCTACATGATTCACCTCCTTCCCTGAGGAGACGACCTTGGAATACGGTTCCAAGTAAAACACGACATACAAAATTCTTCTTGTGCTTGGGAAGCATTTTTGTTCACACACACACACACATTTCATTCCACCATTCCTTTGCCCTTTCTTTTGACATAATTCCAAAGGAAAGTGACACTCCCCTCCACACATAGACTATACGCATTATGGGATGATGTTTAGAGGTTAGGATATACTACAACGAAAACTGTCAAGCATTTTTATATGTTATTTTCCAAAAGAGACTTGTCATATTTTATTGTTTTAAACCTTGTTGGGATTTGAGAGGGATTTCCTACGGGCTTTTGCTCAACCCCTACAACACACTTATAGATTTTTGGCATAGAAGAGGATGTCAATGTGGATGAGTAGATTGATTATGAGCCGTTGGAGGTTCAAGATGTTGTTCTACCTTAGAGGAATAGAGTTTATCTACTTTTGGTTTAGAGTTTGAGAGATTTTTATGAAACAATATTTTAGCTAGTTTTTATTATTCCGCTGCTAGATATTTTTGGTTTTGATTTGTAAGTTTGGAGAAGTTTCAATGTTCTATTGATTTTAGTATTTATTCATGGTCAAATGGATGAATGATTTATTACTTGCTGGTTATTTTTAGTTGCTCTCATGGTTGAATGGTTTGTAGATAGTAATGCCTTCTAGGGTGGATTTTGGGGTGTTACACAGACTTACTTTTAGCATAATCTCATGGAAGAATATTGATACAAATAAAGAAATACTATTAAACATACCCCAGCTTTTTGGTCGATAACACACACATGCATTAGACTTGAGATCAATTAGGGCTTTGTAAAGGTTGTAATGTGGCCAGAGGTCAGTGGCTAACGAAATGATGTCAATGGTGTTCAAAAGCTATCTCCCTTTTTTATGTAATGTAACACACCTCTTTCTAGCTTCATGACATTTTGCTTGGGAATGGTATTTCTTTCTTTCATTTTTTACTTTCTTGGCAATTCCCTGTCTATCTATTTCTTTTCTTTTTCGGTTGTTTCCACCGTTTTTTCTTTCAATGAATAGTAGCCACCATCTTCTTTTCTATTTTTCTTGCCTTTCTGTATCATACTGATTTATAAAAGGGTGCAAGAAAATTAGATAGCAAGGTATATTAAGTGCATTCTCTTGTGGCTCAGTTATCATATGGGTTTCTTCGAAAAAGAAATCATTCCTTGAAGGCTCAAGCATGGCTGACTAGGGATATTCTTTTAAAAGAAATGGCTAAGACTCAAAGTCAAATCAAGGATGACCTAAGATCCTTTCTCAAGTATGTACATATGTATGTATCGTATGCAAAGGTTCCCTGTGGGATATGTCAATAGATCACTTTAGTTGCATCAATCAAAGCAAAGTTAATGAGATTATGGAAAAAAAATGAAAATGAAAGAGCTTACTTGAGTAAATGTTGATATTCTCTCAAAATCATTGTAAAGTTGAAAACTTACCATGGTATTCTTTGTCATCTTCACTGGTTATGTCGAGTGTTTCAGAGAATGTTGGTTATATATCGATTCCATTTTCGAATCTGATCATCTTGCGCCTTAAGAATAACAAATACTAATGTACATTTGACAATTTAAGCATAGAGAGAATACCAATTTTTTGAGAAATGTGGTTTCAAGTCTTGGTTGCTAAGTTGATGTGTCAAATCGATCATATGCTTAGTTATTCTAACAAGTAGCCTTAGAATCCACATCCGTTTCATCATTTATTAACAAGAATTACTAAAGTGCTAATTCTACACATGCATTTAAACAGATAAAAATGATGAACTGAATCATTCATTTCATAAAATATTATATTTTACATCAACATCAACATCGAAGATTCAATTCATCATCAAAGAAAAACAAACACAAAGACTTCAAATATCCACAACAAAATACCAAAGAAGAAACAATCATCTACAACAAACTATAAAAGATAAAGCACATCCTCAAAGAAGAAACAAACACCCAAATCCATCAAGAACAGAAATACTCCCTCTCACTCTTCTCCAAGTACACCAGCTCCATCAGGTCCACCATCTTTACCAGGCCCACCCCTCAAAAGTCTAAGAATCTCATCCTGCTTAGCTTCAATGCTAAGCATGATGTCTTGTAAAGAGCGCCTGGTGCTGGTGCTAGGACCTGCATCCGGGGGTTGCTCTCTCTCTTCTTCCATTTCTCCCTCCTCATTCTGGTCGAGCTCGTCTTGTACTTCTTCCTCTCTTGTCTTGCTTCTGGGCCGCCACTATGACCTTGGCTCCTTCGGAAGGATGCCTTGCTCAGTGGCCCCATTGGGTTTTGAATTTTCATCTCAAGCCTCACCCTGATCCCGTGGTCTTTGCACATTTCAGTCACTAGGGTGCCAAATGAGAGCAAGTTTCGCTTCACATCGCATCCGTTCTTCATTTCATTTAAGATTAGTGAGGGGAGGTCTATACTGTTACCTTTTCCAAGTGCACAAAGTAGGCGAGCCATCTCAGAGAGGATCTCATTTTTTCATCCTATTGGAGCAAAGTTTGACACCGCAATCAAATTTAACATTTTGTACTTATCTTTCAATTATCCTTGTCTTAAAAATCTCTTCCCCACCCAAGAAAAAGTAGGCAACCCTGTCAATTCCACCCCCACAATGTTCATCGCCACATTTTTCCTTAAAGGATAGGTGGGACTTGGTACTCGCGGCACTTCTTGCTTCAACCTTTTAATGTACTCCTCATCTACATCGATGTGAGCCCCCCTCACATTGCTTTTCAGCACCCCATTGACTATTTCGGTGTTGGAGTAAAACTCCTTCACCAAGTCAATTACGGCCTCTCCATCATTTCTAAAGTAGAACGTCCAACCTCTCCTCTCCATATCCACAAAAATGCCCAACTCAGCAAAATCACTCAACACCACATCTCTTTCATAGACTACAGCGTGGGTTTGGTAGAAGTTCTCATACCTGTCCACCTTGAGAGCTGTGGAGAAGCGAGTTTTGTCGTACCTCCACGTAATGGGTGGCCTCCCTTCCCATACTTCAATGACTTCCTCCACGAAATTAGGCTCTTGGTTTGTTGGGTTGCGCCTAGTAGGCAGTTTCACTCTTGGAGGCATGGTTTTTTTGGTATTAAGGGTGTTAGGGCTTGAAAAGTTTGATTTTCTTGTGGGAATGATGATAAATGATGTGGGAATTGTTTTGGGATGGTTGTTTTTGGGTGAAAATGGAGAATGAGGGGTGCTTTGAGGCCTGGGTAATGAAAAAATGCCCTAGGGTTTTGAGGTTTTTGAAGGGTTTTGGGGTTTTTGAAATGGGGAAGACGATCCGCTTTTATAGCCTGAAAAGTTTCGTTCAAACGTGGGTAACGTTCAAACGTGTCTTGAAGGATTTTAAGCAGATCGTTCAAGCATGGTGAACTCCCAATACTTTTGAAGTTTGTCAAAGACCAAAGTATTGTAAACTCTTCTCGTTCGAACGGTTTATTGGCGTTCAAACGTTGAGAGCTCCCAGTACTTTTTGTTTCCATCAGAGGCTTCATCAAAGGTCGAGTACTGCAAGCAGGTGATGCTCGAACGTCACTTGGCGTTCGAACGTTGAATCAAAAATCAAAATTTTTCTACACTACACTATACACAATCAGAGAGGCTAAACACACAAGTTTGAATCAAAAATTCATGGCATCTTAGGATAAATCCCTACCGATGCTTTTGGTTGGTATTTTGGGACGTTTCTTACTCGGCCCATATTTTCATTTCAATCAAAAACAAAAAATTTGTACAAAACAAAAAGATTTTTACACTTTTTACAAAAACTCGGACCCTTGGCTTTGATCCCAACAAAGTACAATTTCCTATAAAGAACAATCTAATTTGAGTCTCCCTCCATATCCGTATAGTTAGAACAACCAGTGACTCTCCTAATTTCCTCTCTCACAAACCAGTTAAGCAAAGTACCAGAATAGCATGGCATCTTAGGGTAATCCTTACTCAGCCTATTCACTATCCAGTCTAATCAATCGAGGGCGTGACTGGAAATTAGTTTAGAACACTGATTATACCTTTCTCAAGAAAGACTCTTCCACACTGTTTACAAGCACTAAGTCTTTTGGCACGACGGCGTTTAGCCAAAGTGCTTCTGCCACAGAGGGGTTTCACTTGTGCTTCTCGAATCTCATTCTTTCTTACCAATCTTGCTTTACTCATGATCACATCATGCACATCAGATGGAAAAGTGTGTAGAACTCCTAGACTAAACCAAAAAAGTTTAACATCCATATTTTCTATACTTTAGGACTCACTATCTGGTTCTTTAACGTCTGTAAGTCACAAAGATGATCAAAGCTGACTCACAGACATAATCATTAATTTATAAAAAATACAAGGTAGGGTACATAATATGATCAGAAACAACAAAAACAACAACAAAAACAAAAATTTTATGAGCACAAAATATGAACTGTAGTTCTCATCCCCTAACCTAAACTGAACATTGTCCCCAATGTTTCAAATTTACCGATGTATGGATCTTGGCGATGAGGTTGAAAGTTAGAGACCTGTTCATCCGCCAACACCTACAAGCAAAATACACAAATTAATCATCTCTATACAAATCTGGGTTTCTGCTAGGATGAAAACCCTTGATTGTGAGTGCAGACAGGAGAAGAAAAATCATGTATAAATAGAATAAACAAATGCAGATCATGAGACAAAGGACTGGGTCTTTTGGGAGTATGGTCATGGGGCTATTGGGATATGGGTCATGTTGCAAAGAACAACACAAAAGAAAGAAGAAGAAGAAGAAGAAGAAGAAGAAAGGGAGAGGCGGTGAGGAAAAAGTGGGTGGGGGCCCTTGTAAAGGAGTTCCTGTGGGTCGGTTTTGATCAGGTTATTCCTAACCTGACCCCTTTTTGTGTCGCCAGGTACAAATCTCAGAGGGATATTCTGGGTCCATTAAAAGAATGGTTTCCACATTTTTAACAAAATCCTCCAAAAAAGGTTTCAACTGCTGACTATTAACAGTAAAGATATTACCATTCGAGGGTTTTCCACTTCTACTGCTCCATGTTCAAACACCTTTGTGACAATATAAGGTTCAATCCATCTTGACTTCAACTTACCAGGAAAGAAGTGGAGTCCTGAATTAAATATCAGGACTTTTTGAGCAGGTTCAAAGGACTTTCGCATTATGTTCTTGTCACGAAAAATTTTCATCCTGGATTTTGCAATTTTAGCATTTTCATATGCTACATTCCTCAATTCCTCTAATTCGTTAATCTGAAGTTTCCTTGACAGTCCAGCCTTGTCTAGGTCAAAGTTCATTGATTTAATGGCCCAGTATGCCCTATGTTCCAGTTCCACAAGTAGGTGACAAGGCTTGTCATAGACTAATCGATGAGGCATGCCCAAAATTATTTTAAAAGTAGTGCAATATGCCCAGAGTGCATCGATTAGTCTTGACGACCAATCTTTGTGGTCTAGATTTACCATTTTTTTTTAAAATTAATTTGATCATCCGATTAGCCAATTCAGCCTGTCCACTAGTCTGTGGATGATAAAGGGTTGCAATTTTGTGAAAAATCAAGTATTTTTTCATCAAATTTCAAAAAGGACGATTGTAAAAATGAGCACCTCCATCACTTATGATTGATTTCAGAATTCCAAATCGAGGCAAAATATTTTATTTTAAAAATTTGATCATTGTTTGGTGATTATTATTCTGGCATGAAATTGCTTCAACCAATTTAGACACATAGTCTATGGCCACTAAAATGTATAGATAGCCAAAGGAGGGGGGAAATGGTCCCATAAAACGATGCTCCAATAGTCAAAAATTTCAATTACCAAAATGGGGTTTAAGGGCGTCATGTCTCTTTTTGAAATGCTCCCCAACCTTTGGCATCTATCGCAAGTTAAACAAAAGTCATGGACATCTTTGAAAAGTGTAGGCCAGTAAAATCCACACTGCAAGATTTTTGCAACAGTTTTCCTTGGTGAAAAATGGCCACCACATGCTTCAAAATGACAAAATGTTATTACCTGTCTGCTTTCTTGAGTGGGGATGCAACGTCTTATAATTTGATCCTTACAGTACTTAAATACATACGGATCTTCCCAAAAGAAGTTACGAACCTCCCTCAGAAATTTCTTTTTGTCCATGGTGGTGAAGGACAGAGGGAATGTCCTAGTAGCAAGGAAATTAGCAATATCAGCGTACCATGGAGTCTCATCAATTATGAATAGTTGTTCATCGGGGAATTTTTCATTGATTGGCAATCCATCTTCATGAAAGTCATACGTTAATCTGGACAAATGGTCTGCCACCACATTCTCAACACCCTTTTTATCCTTAATGATCAGATCAAACTCTTGGAGTAATAGTATTCATCTTAAGAGCCTAGGCTTAGCATCTTTCTTTGTGAGTAAGAATTTTAGGGCTGCATGGTCAGTGAATATAGTAACAAAAGAACCAATAAGATAGGAATGAAATTTTTCCAAAGCAAAAACAACAGCAAGCAATTCTTTTCAAGTTGTGGAATAATTCATTTGAGCATCGTTCAAAGTTTTACTTGCATAGTAAATCACATATGGTTTCTTATCCTTTCTTTGCCCCAACACAACACCTACAACATAATCACTTGTATCACACATTAGTTCAAAGGATAGAGTCCAATCAGGGGGCTGCATTATTGGGGCTAAAATTAACATGTCTTGAAGCTTATCAAAAGATTTTTGGCACGCTTTATTCCAAGCAAAGATTACGTCTTGACTCAGGAGATAACACATGGGTTTTGCTATGGTACTAAAATCTTTTATGAATCTCCTGTAAAAACCTGGATGTCCTAGGAATGATCGGACATCCTTTACAGCCTTGGGAGCACGCAAATTCTCAATCAGATCTATTTTTGCCTTGTCAACTTTCATGCCCTAAGACAACACAATGTGACCTAAGACAATGCCTTGTGTTACCATAAAGTGACATTTCTCCCAATTAATCACCAGATTGGCCTCTTTACTCCTTATCAACACCTTTTCTAGGTTGGCCAAACACGAATCAAACGAGTCACCATAGACAGAGAAGTCATCCATGAATACCTCCAAAAATTTCTCGACCATGTCACTGAACAAGCTCAACATGCATCTTTGGAATGTTACAACAACGTTACAAAGTCCAAATGGCATCCTTTTGAATGCAAAGGGGCATGTGAATTTGGTTTTCTCCTAATCATTGAGTGCTATCTCAATTTGATTATACCCAGAATACCCATCTAGGAAACAGTAAAATTCATGGCCTACAATTCTCTCTAAAACCTAGTCAAGAAAGGGAAGAGGGAACTGGTCTTTCCTAGTGACCAAATTGAGTTTTTGATAGTCAATACACATCCATCATCCTATGATGACTCTAGTTGGTACTAGTTCATTGCTTTTATTCTTGACCACTATGACCCCAGACTTTTTTGGGCATAACTTGGGTAGGACTAACCCATTTGCTATCGGAGATGGGAAAGATTATCCCGGCATCTAAGAGATTAAGCACTTCCATTCTCACAACTTTCTTCATGTGAGGGTTCAATCGTCTGTGCATTTGACGAGAGGGTTTTGAATCCTCTTCTAGGTATATAGCATGATTGCAGATTAATGGGCTTATACCTTTCAAGTCAGCGATGGTCCACCCAATGGTGCTTTTCTGGCTTTTAAGAACTTCAATCAGTTTAGACTCCTGCAAGTCTATGAGTTTAGATGAAATTACCACTAGGTATGACTTATCCTCTCCTAGGAATGCATATTTGAGGTTAGATGGGAGAGGTTTCAATTCAAGCTTTGGTGGCCTAACACTTGATGAGAGTGGCTTTGTGCCATTTGGTGAAAGTTTCTCGAATTTTGGGGCCTATGTCTCAACAGCATGAGTGGAGAAATTCTTTGGATCATCATCTATTGCCTCAGATGTAATTAATTCTAACAGAGAAGATTCAATGGAGTTTTCACATAATGTGTTATTCAAATGCTCCTGAACCAACGACTCAATGGAATTTATTTCTCTCTTCTTTGTCCTCTCCTGGGTGTTTGGCAACATTGAAAATATTCAGCTCAAGAGTCATATTCCCAAAAGTCAATTTCATGACCCCATTCTTGCAATTGATTAGTATATTTGAAGTTGCTAGGAAGGGTCGACTAAGAATTACAAGAATTGGGTTCTCTGAATGCTTTGCTGGCTGGGTATCTAGCACAATGAATTCAACAGGGAAAACAAAGTTATCCACTTGGACAAGTACATCTTCAACAATGCCCCTAGGGACTTTGACAGATCTGTTTGCTAACTAGAGTGCAACACTGGTGGGTATGAGTTCTCCCAGCCCCAACTGCTAGTAAATAGAAAATGGGAGAAAATTGACACTTGCTCCAAGGTCTAACAGTGCTTGTTCAATTCTAAAGTTTCTAATGATACACGACATAGTTGGACACCTAGGGTCTTTGTATTTTGGAGGGGTTTTGTGTTGAAGCAAGGCACTGGCATGTTCTGTCAAGAAAGCTCTTTTTTGGACATTCTGCCTTCTCTTGACTGTGCACAAGTCTTTTAGAAATATGGCATAAGACGTAACTTGTTTGCTTGCATCCAAAAGTGGGATGTTGATCTTTACTTGCTTGAAGAGTTCATAAATTTTTGGTTGATTATTCAATTTTTGTACAATTTTGAGTCTATGAGGAAAAGGAGCAAGAATAGGACACGAAGGTCCTTGTTCTTTTGATGGTTCTAGTTTTTGTTCACTCACAAGTCCAGGCTCCTCCTCAATTACAAGTTCAGGCTCTTCTAATTCAGGCTCAACTGGTGAGTTGACTGGGATTGACTTAAGTTTTGGCTTGGGAATTAGTATGTCTCTAATGGTCTTGTCAATCTCCTTGCCACTTCTCAGTGTAGTGAGAACTTGGGCTTGGTCTTGTGGAGTTTCTATGATTATAGAATTTCCACCTAGAATTGGCCTTGTGGTGGTTTTGTTGGCGCAGGAAACTTGCCCTTCTCATGTGTGGTCATGGATTGGGACAATCTTTGGATTTGGCTTTTGAGATCCTCGAAAGATTGAGTGGTCTGGCTTTTGAATTCAGTAAAAGCCTGAGTGGAACTATTGTCATAGTTCATTTGGCTGTGCATAAACTGATATAGGGTATCCTCAAGGCTCCTCTTTTGTGGTGGTTGGTATGGTTAATACGTGCGAGGTCCTTGAGGTGGTGGGTGTGAACCTTGTCATTGGTTCATGGGAGTTGGTTGTGTATTTCTCTAACTCAATTTTGGGTGGTTCCACCACCCTAGATTGTATGTTTCAGAGTATGGGTTGGAGTAAGGCTTGTTGAAGTTGGAAACGACATTTGTTTGTTCCAACAAAACCTCTTTGAATGTCGGAATGGTTGGACACTCCCCAGTAGGGTGTCCTGTTAGCGCAAAAATCCCACACACTTGTTCTGTGGGAGAGCCAACATCAACTTGATGAATTTTTTTCATCTCTAAAGTTTCAAGCTTTCGAGATAGGGGGACATTTTTGCTCTTAGGTCATCATCATATCTCGATACATACTTACCCCTTTGGGTAGTAGATGTTTTGGTTTCAACAATGGTAAGGGAGGCTGAGTCCCACATCTGAGAACTGTCAGATATGGTGTCAAAAAAATTGAATGCCTCCTCTGGACTTTTGCTCATAAACTCTCGTTGAGCCATCATTTTGACAAACTGGCATAGTCTAGTGAATAAGGAGTCATAGAAAAATTCTACCAAAGTCTAATTCTCAAAAGCATAGTGCGGGCAAGATTGGAGCAGATCCTTGAATCTCTCCTAACTTTGGTAAAAAGTTTCTCCTTCTTTGACCGAAAAATTCATGATTTGCCTTTTTAGTGCATTAGTGTAGTGTAGAGGAAAAAACTTTATGAAAAATTCATTTCATAGGGCCCGCCAGTCAAGTATTGAAAGAACTTTTAAAGAATTTAGCCATTGCTTAGCTTTATCCTTTAGAGAAAATGAAAAATGTTTCATTTTGGCGAGCTCAGAATTGTCTTGAAAGGTTCCACATACTTCCTTAAACTCTTTTATGTGCAGATATGGGTTTTCTATTTTGAGTCCATGGAATTGAGGGAGTAGTTGAACTGTCCCCGTCTTTACAAGAAAGAGGGGTGCATCTTCAGGAAAGATAAAACAAGAGGGAACTTTATTTCTTGTGGGATTTAAGTAATCCCGCAGAGTTCGAATGTTAGGCACTTCCCCCTCTCTCATAGGAATTTTTGCTCGTCTCTCATCATTTGTCATTTTACTTTCACAAGAGTCTGCTACTGATCTAGGTGAGGGTGGTTCCGGTTGATTCACAGACCCAAAAGATTCTGTCTGCAAATTTTGATAATGAGGAGCATCCTCACACATAAAAATAATTAAAACAAATTCATACACAGTGAAGCAAATATCTACACAAAAAGAGAGGTCTATTTACCTTTTCCCTAAAAAAACCTTTTATGGTTCCCCGACAACTACTTGGTGTTTTCCGTTGTTATTCCCTAGTCTCCTAGCATTACCCTCAAATATGTGTACGGGGCTTATGTGTGTAAGGAGTGTCACTCTCCCTCGGAATGATGTGGGAAATGGGACAACGGGATAATGGATGGAATGGAATGGAATGAACAAAATATGTGTGTGGAATTAAATGCATATGTGAACAAAAGTGCTCCCCAAGCACAAGGAGTCTTTTGAGTGTCGTGTTTTACTTGGAAAAGTATTCCAAGGTCGTCTCCTTAGGGAAGGAAAGTTCAAGTGTTGTGAAAGTGATTTTGTGAACAAAAGAAAAAGTGTAAAGTCTTGTAGTTGGTTTTGGTGAGTTTTGTTCTTAATGAAAATGCAAGAAAGCAAGTGTTGGCTAATCCAAAAAGGTCATTCCAATGGGAATCCCAACTCAACTCGAAACCTTCCTCCAATGGTGCATAGATGAACAATTGATTCGTGGGAAGCTAGGGACTCGATGGTGAGGATCCAAGCATAAACCATGACCAGGCCTACAGAATATCAAAGACTCACAACCACATTCACTCTCAACCCAGTCAAACTGAATCATCGTACACCGAGAGGAGGAAAGAAAATGAGTTGAAATGACATGCCCAAAAGGAGGTCTCCCTTGGATTGGCCAACTTAAAATCTAGTTACTCATGAAAGCAAGAAATGTATAATGTAAAGAGACATGATATTGAAATGGAAGATGAACTTGTATTGAAATGACGAGAAATGAAACTAGAAAAATAAGTGCATTTTAATACCCAACTAAAAAGCTTGAAATGTAAAACTTAAACAACAATGGTGAAATCTAGAATACTTAACTAAACTTGCAAAGCACTTGAAGTAAATGACATTCAAAGTAAATAATGAAGCTTACAAGAGTATTCAAGTAGATTACAAGTGAAAATGGATGAAGGAAATATAAAAATCTAAGTTTTCTATCTACTATTCATCATCTTCTTCCTAAGCTTAGGTAGCCACCCTTCAAATGTGAGTGGAATGCTGAATAAAGGGTGAATACTTGATGCCTTTTTGTCCATGAGGCTTTCCTAACTTGTGTGTGCAGACCTCCCATCAATAATAGGTGATTTTTATTGGCTTAGCAGGCTAGGAGAGTGCTTAGCATGCAACCATTATGGCTGCCCCATTCTCTACCATCCTCATCAATGCCATTGCCTCCAAAGTCTTCTCCTAGGGTGTAGGGGACACGTAAATATGTAAGGGATGTTAGGGGACAAGTGGAAGAATCAATGGTGGGACCCCCAAGCAAGTGGAGCATGAGTTGCAGGCATTCTGCACAAAGCCTTCTGGAAGGTGTTTTCTAAACCTTCCGAAAGGTCGATTCCAGTAGGCAAAATCTTCCAGAAGGTCTTTCCGAAGGTGACAGCTCAGGACCACTTTTAGTACAATTGACATAACTTTTGATCCAACCGTTGTATTGACATGAACTTTTGGCACAATATAGAAGACATCTAGATCTACAACTTGCATGTTTTGAACATTTTCAGATTCGAAGTGGATCATAGTCAAAAACGGCAAAAACAGCGGTACTATGTCAAGACCTTGGGAAGCCAGTAGGCTAAACCTTCCGAAAGGTTTTCATCCAAATTGCATTTTTCTTGGTTTCTTCACCTTCCAAGCCTCCCTATCCTCATTCAATGTGTCCATCTCTTCACCACACATTCACACTTAGTTGCAAATCTCTAAAAGCCATCATTTATGCTATAAGTACCTGCAACATCAAAATTTCCATATTATTCCTAACTTTAACTAATTCTAAATAATTAATATGTAAATTTAAGTTAAAAAGCATGAAATGAGGCCAATAACTATGCAATGCTTTGTGCTCATCTGCAACGGTGCCAAAAACTTGACTTGATCCAAAATGTGTACACCTAAGTGCAGGTGGTCAAGCTGTAGTAATAATTTGGTTAAGTCCGGAGTCGAATTCACATGGAACTATGATTGGTGTTTTGAACTGACCAGTGATAGAGACCAAGTAACTGGAAACCTTGAGAGTTTGAAGTTATGGAATTTCCTGAATAGTATATAAGATTCTTTTCAAGAGTTTTGTAGAAAAAATATAAGATAAATTCAAATGTAAACAATCACCCTTTAGTTCGAGGATCAGAACATGTAATTAATCATCTAGTTTATTATACTTGTGTTTCATAACTCGATTAACTCTTGTGTCAACAGCAAGTTAATCGAAAGATAAAGATGGACTGTGAGAAATAAGCACATGGTTCTGATGCCTTCTAGAAGTTTATAAGAATTGTCTGTGCCAAGACTCAACCCATCTACAAACAAGCAAGTGTTTCTACTAGGCATCCAACCATGACACTAATGTTCCATTCTTTAGATAAAACACAATAATGGTGAAGATTAAAATGTTGTCACGAAGATCTAGCCAGGGTACTTGCCTTGAACCAACGGGTCTTTCTATGCAAGAGTCATCCGTGACATAGAAAGAACCCATGGTTATACAAAATACCTTATCTTTGCTAGATGCATTCAATCGTTCACTAAGCAAGTGTAATATAAAGCATTAAAGCATAAAGGAAATGCACAAATATAACTTCCGAATAATTTATACATATTCATCACCTCTTACTAAAGAGTGAATGGGGAACTACTCACTCTTCATGTCTTTGGTAAAGTTAGAAAAGTGAATGATACTCATCCCTCCAAGTAGAGGAGTTACAATGTAAAAGCACAATAAACAAAAAGCCGATCTTCAACGAAGAATGAGTGAATCACCTCTCACCCTTCACGGCTTTGGTAATGCTCTAGAAAAGTGAAAGAGTTTCACTCCTCTAAGAAAGAAGGAAGCTCAAGCAATGGAAGTGAAAGACATAAACAATGAAAGTAGAAGAAAGCTATTCACTTTTAGAGGGTTGCTTCCTCAACCAACAAATGGAGGGTTGCTTCCTCAACCAAAAGATGAACTAACTCCCTTGATACAAGCAAATATAATATACAACTAAGACTAGCTACATGAGTGGGTGTCTAAACCTCCATCTAGCTCGCTACTACTCCCCTCTTCAAAGGCTTCTCCAAGGGGAGTATTTATAGGCAAGGAGAAAAGGGGGGTAAAGACAAGAGAATGTGAAGTAATAGTATGCCGCCCAAGTCCAAGTGAAAATCCAACTACTCTGTAGCTTGCCTGTGGAGAACGTTTGAATGTGAGTTAGCGTTCGAATATTGTATCTATTTTTCCTTTATGGGCGTTCGAACGTTTCTTCTGTCTTTGCTTTATGGGCGTTCGAATGCCAGATGTGGCCTGACCTTCTCACTCAAGTGGCCTGTGGTCTTCTGTGGAAACCTATTTCCACACTCCATGCACATCTTGGCGCTTTGCACTCATCAATTGGGTCTTAAATCAATTCAAGTGGACTTTCGAACGTCAGTTGGCATTCAAACATGGTACTCAAGTACCTCAAAGTCTTCCTTCTTAGCTGCAACACGCCATGTCTCAGTAGTTTGGTCTTCAATCACTGAAGTGGACGTTCAAACGTGAGTTGGAATTCGAATGTTCTTGGATTGGTCCAAGCTTTTCCAATTTTTCTCCAGAATATGCTGGTGTTGCATAAAAGTTTGATACTCATTGCCTTTAGTCCTTTGTACAATTTATGGCCTAAAATATCATCATTTAAACTCCATCAAAGTATAATTAGTCTTAAAAGAGCATGGTAATATGCTAATTTTAACTAATAATCAGGCACCCAACCGACACGGCATTTATGAACTTCCACCAACAGTTCCACGTACGCCGACACCCTTTATGGACTCAATACCAATGGAGTGCATGTCCAAATCACCAGGTCTTGCACCTGAGGTATAATCTAGCCCTTTTTGCTAACCCCAACCCTTATTTTCAATGCAACCCATGCAATTTAGTTGAACCTTGGTCCAACTTTCTCGAGCCCATGTATTATCCACCAAGAATGGTGTTTGATCAAAATCGTGCACACATCCACACTCACGTCACATTCTCACGAATGTGATGCTTCCCGTGCATATGCAAATGTAAATGTACAATTACAAATTTCAATGTCATGTTCAATGATGAGTGTGAAATATTGCATATTATGCGTCTTCATTGCGTCTAATTTAACTTATAGTGAATTTATGGGAAAATGGATTCAAATTGATAATTAATAGAGAATTGCTTGATTGCAGGTGATAGGATGGAAATGACATGCACAAAGCACCCCATCAAGTGATTGAGGTCAATGGGGAAGAAAGGATCTCATGATGGATGGCTTGGGAGCCCAAGGAACCAAGAATTCCAAAACAAGGATACGACCTACCGGTAGAAGATATGCAATACCAACTAGTATAAGACTTAAGACCTACCAGTAGAAGAGCCTACTAGAAAGCAACTTAAGTGCCTCTCCGCAAGACCTACCGGTAGAATCCTTATGAGCTATCAGTAGCATACCCTACTAGGAATGATCTACCAGTAGGTCACCTACCAGCTACTAGTAGAAGATGCCCAGCAAGCCCAAACACTTCTCCAAACAACTCCACCAACTATGAGGACCCACCTTGTGTCAGCTAATCCATGTTGTGACATTTCTAACACCCCTTGATGATCTCCTAACCCCTACATTAAAATTTGAAGCATGAAGGGGGGGATGCAAGGTAGAGACAAGGAGTGGTTGGAAAAGTATGGGAGGACCATGCTTTGACTAATTTTGCTTGTTTTGGTGGACAACCTCTCTCTAATGACTCCAAGTCAGTCACTCATGTTAAGAGAGGGGGCATGGACAAAAACATACATCTCTTACACACAATTGGAGAATATGGTTCTTTTAGAGAGAGAAGGTCCATGGTAGAAGATGAAGGTCTAGAGAGAGAAAATTGGGTTTACATTTTTCTTCACCATTTTCATTGTAGTAAGCTCCATTTCAGATGTAATCTTTCCCTGTTGCACTTTAATCTCTTTTATTTAAGTTGTAATTAAGCTTAGCTAAGCTTCTTGTGGTTTATTTTCAAATTTAGGTCCTATTTCCTTTAAGTTCTCCATTTTTGGAAATGAATGTCTTCACTCTTGTAGTTTAAACCTTCTTTTACATTAATACAAGTTTAAGCTTTATTTCACTATTATGTTTCTCTACAGTATATTTGTCCTTACTTTTACCATGCATAGCTAAAATTTTAGTTGGCTAATCCAAGAGGGATTTCCTCTTGGGTATGTGAAATCGTCTCTCTTCCATTCTTCCTCGTAGTATAAAGTGTTTGGTTTGACTTAATTAAGTGCAGACGTGTTTGTGAGCTTGTGATACACCATAGACTTGTCACGGGGTATGTTCTTGCCCAACACAACTACATTAGTCCCTCACTTCCTACGAATCAATCAAACACCAAGACACCATTGGTTGAATGAAATGGGTCAATTTGGCATTCCCATTGGAATGACCTATATGGATTGGCCAACCTTGTTTTCTTGCATATAACTTGATTCGCACTTTTTCGTGATCGGATTAATATTATACACCCAAGTGTAAGTATTGATCTCATGAAGAGTGTTTGTAATTAGGAAATAAAATAAAAATAGTGAAGTTGTTATTTCGAATAGGAGAGCATGTGATAGCTTGTGATTTGAGCTTAGATTGATAACTAGTTTAATTAAAAGGTTGGTTGTAGATAAAGTTGATAGAAGACTATAATATATATAAAGTATCCTACAGTTTAAGGATCTCATATACGTTATACTGGTCAAATACTGGAAATGCTACCTTACAGCAATTAACTTTCATGTTACTGGCAAGTCAACCGATAGGTCTAATATATATAAATCATCACACAAAAACTTCTTAGGTTAGTTGGTGGTATCTATGACAATTGATTAGTCCAAGCAAACCAAAAAGACAAGTCATTCATGAGGAATACTTGAATTATTCAATTGACTCCATGATAGTAAGTGTGTACATAATAGAACATAACTCAACAACTTCTTAGGTTAGCTGGTGGTATTAAGTTATAGCACAGCAACTTCTTAGGTTAGCTGGTTATGGATGTGTCATTTGACTAATTCGAGTGAACCAGAAGGACAAGTCATTCATGAGGAATACTTGAATTATTCAATAGGTCATCTGTGATATATATACCATTTAAACATTCTCAGTGTTCCGGTGGAAGACTAGCCTTATCTATAGGAATACCGTAGATATTTGACTGACAATATTATCATGTATACTAGTTAAACGATCTTAGTAATCCAAAAGAACACGCCGTTAACGAGGATCACTTAGGTCATTAATCTGATAGTTATATATAATAGTTAAATAGCCTTGATAATCCAGAAGGACAAGCCATTCATGAAGATCACCTAGGTTTTGTACCATGCATCAGTAGAACATCCTCAGCGTTCAGGTGAAGGACAAGCCATACCGATAGGAACACTGTAGATATATGACCGACAGGTTCATGATGCATTGCTACATAATTTCAAGCATAACACCAAAATTATGTACATCAGTGTATCATGCATAAAGTTTATAATACATATATAGATAAATATATGAATAAAACATCAACATTTCCAGTAGTTAACCAATATTGTACATATGTTTACTTGTCACCGGAGGATATAAGTAACCAATCACGCTCCATTGCTACAGACAAGCATGGAGTGCGGGCAGTTTTCATTACAACTGAAATTAAATACAGACTCTAAAACTTCTTTCACAAGGAACAACTAAAAGACAACCACCTTTATTATCATTCAAGAAAAAAAGATGGTGGTAGTTTAACTATTCGAATAGAAAGATACAACAGAAATGTAGAAATACAGAGTTTTAACTGAAGTGTATGACGGACCGAATTGGATTGCAATTTCTCTTTCTCTCTATCTTTTTTCTTTCTTTTTCTCTTTTGGAATTCTCTCTGGACTCCTCTGTGTATGCCCGGCCGCCTTGAAATGAAGAATTGCATGCCTATATATAGAGGCGAAGGAAGCAAGAGGTGTCAGGATGAATTTGAGCCGACTTGGGCAGCCATCCGGAAGGTGGAGCCTTATTGGATCTTTATCTTTTTGGTGTGCTGACTCTTTTTTGTTTGAATTACACTTTGATCCCTTATTCTTTCAAGCTTTGACAATTTGTTCCATGTATCTTGCAATAATTCTGCATTAAACATAATGCACATAAAACCTGATTCCCGCACAAACCCTACTTAATAGTTTTTAGTTATTTTATCTTATCAATTTAACTTATTTAATTATTCTAATTTATACACTAATTAGGGTTAATCATTTCTTAACTCACAACTCACCAAACTTCAAATCACAAAATTTTCCCAATTTTCATTTTTTCACAAATCACTCTTCAAAACACTCGACCTCGCCTTTCCTAAAGAGACAACCTTGGAATACTCATTCTAAGTAAAACACAAAATTGCAAGTCTCTCTACACTTGGATAGCACTTTTGCACACGCACAAGTTTTTGTTCATCCACACATAATTTTCCCCACTTTTTGCATCAAACTCGAGGGAGAGTGACACACACAAATCTCTATAAACCACATACACACACAATCGAGTTTGAGTTTGGAGGTCGGGGAAAACCATCAAGCATTTAACATATCATTAGCATATTATGAACATGTCCCAATTCCACAAAAATTCTTGAGTCCTCAATGTCAATATATCATAAGGCATATACCAACATCAATCCTAAGCATGTTACAACATATTCAATGCAAATAAAACACTTCATCAACATAGGTTTTTTACCAAACACCTTCAAGGCATAATTGTAAACACATAGCATGCCCGATCAACATATTCATCTTGAAATTTCAATGAGCAATTTCACCAAAACTCAATCCATGCAAGAATTGATTTAACCATTTTTATACCCATTTTCCACATTTAAACTACAATAGTTATGTGTCAAACATGAGATTACATCTCTAACACCCTACCCATTTCATATTTCAACTCTAGGTTAGAAATAAACCTAGTTAGAAAAGGAACACCATCTGAAGTGTAATACATATAGAAGAGGCTTCAAAATATGCGAATCAAGCTTTAAACCTTGCTTCCAAAAAATCTCAATCTTGAGACCTCGGTGAAACCCGCGACTTTAGGTACTTTGACGTAGCTCTCAACATGTAGAACACTTTTTGATCTCCTAAATTGCAAAAATAAGTTTGGAGATTTTGTGTTTTCTCTCTCTTCTTTCCCTCTCTCTATCCAAAGAGCCAGCAACAAGAATGGGGGAAAATCTAATTTTTTTTTCCCTTTTTATACTCTGCAAATGTTTGGCTCTCATTAAACCACACGTCCCGACTTTTATGATCTGATTTTGTTCCAAATCAATTAAATCTCATCCCGTGTTGTGTTCAATATATTTTATTTGAACTAACTTTAAATTATTTTTCATGCTTCGCAGTCAAATCCCAATCGCATTTGTTTTAATTATGCGATGCCCGATTGGTTCGTAAAACGAGAAAATTTTGACTATCTGAATTCAACAAAAATTGACTAGGTAACTAGATTTCATGAGACAAATACAACGGTAAGGTCTGTCACGTAATTTGATTTCTAAAAAATATTGGGTTTTCAACCCATATCGCAATAGCTAATTACCATTTTTCACAATAAAATTTTTAAATTTTTTTGGATTTTACATATATCAAGTACTCATATAAGTAACATGTAACATAAAATAATGCTACCAATGATGCGTTGACATGAGGTGATGTTTCATGCATGCATAACCCACCCCCAACCCAACTTAGGCTCTCATAACACATGTAATGCCATGCTCATGAACCGATCACTCCATGCCCACACCATCGAGTTAACTCAATGACTTACCATTTATTATCTTTTTCTTTTTGGGGTAGGGTATTTATGGACTTTCACCAACGATCTACCCAATTGACACGGATTTTGAGGACTCTCACTCTCAATTCCGCGAACACTGACACACTTTTATGGGCTCGGTACACCACCGACTAAGTGTGTGACCGACATAACCGGGACTTGAACCCAAGGGTAATTCTATCCCTTCTTGTTAATACCCCTATAATTTTAGTATCATTTGTCCTAAATCAGCCTTTAGCCCAACTTTCAAGCCTCACACATTCACCTATGTAGTAAGTGACAATATATTTACACAAAATACCAATGGTACCAATGCATTGTGCAGGTGATGCAATACTCATACACATGCCTTGGTGTGACCAAATGCAATGAAATGGACATACAATCTAAATTACCAAAAAAAAGGCATATTTCTATCATCTAACATTTCATCAAACATATAATGTGCACACGCTTACACATCTAGCATGCTTGTCATCATCATGGCATTTTATCAAATACATAAAGTGCATAAAATTACAGACCTAGCATGCTTATCAATATCAACATAGCAACATGTTTATAACTCAATAAACATGAGCACAATTAACTATTCTAGCCACATGCTAAACACCCATTTAATATACATATACATTTGTACCCATATCACATACACACACTAGTTTGGAATTAGTACAAAATAGAAGGAAACCCCACCTCATTTTTAAAGATAGTATGATGGTGAAGACTTTTTTGTAGTGCCCAAACAAGCCTTCCATAAACCCGAGCCCAAAACCGCAAACATAAAAATGTGAAAAAAAAAATAATAGGTTATTTTGGTGTTGGTAGATAGCCCTTGATGTGTAGAACAATATTTGTTCTTGTCCGATCGGATTGTAATGGTTGGATTGAAAGATATGTGTGAAGAAAAAACAAGTAGAAGAAGTTGGAAGCTCCTCTCTCTCTCTCTCTCTCTCTCTCACTCCAACATTTTTGGTAAAGAAGAATGGAAGGCAAATCTTCCAAATGTAAGCTTTAAATACTTAGTATAAAGCTTGTCTCATGTCCCCTTTTGATTGGTTGGTAATCCCACAAAGCCAATCATAATTTGACATGAGCGAAGTATGGATAAGGTTGCTTTGACTAGCTATTTTAAATAAATTATGGATCCCATAAATAAAATTCTAGTCGTTGGAATTTTATTCTCGTAACGCCCAGTCACGTATTTCACATTGTAATGCGTGATTTTTGTTACTGTCTCAGAATTTAACAAAATTTGTGCACTTAACTTGTTTTCACAAGAAGAATTCAACTGTGAGGTTTGTTTTATCATCCAAGCTACGTAAAATTTTTAGATTTTTACTTTGTTGAATAGCTTTAATATTGTATTACCCGTTTAAATAATTTATTAATTTTTTTAGGTTTTGACAAGAATTAATCAAAATAGAGCTATTCAATCGAAAGGTATCAATTTTTTGGAATCATGGAATTTGCAATCTATAATTCCTAATCAACCTATAATTAATAGGGAATTAAACCAATTATCTCAAACCCCAAATGGGGATGTACAAATTCAATTTGCTTTAGACAGAATATTCAATTAAACATTCAAGGCTTATCTACAAGTTCTTCAATGTTTAAATCATTGATATCCTTAGGGGTACGTAAAACCCGAAAAAATTTGAACTTTTTATGAAAAATGGCAAAATAGTAATTTGCCACTATAATGCGGGTTTAAAATCTATATTTTTTTAGAGCTCAAATGATGAAACGGACCTCACCGTTGGATTTGTATCACAAAATTAAGTTGCCCTGTTAATTTTTGTCAAATTTTGAGATAGTCAAATTTTAACCGTTTTACAAGACAACTGGGTAACGAATGACCTCATGAACGTCCCCAAAAATGAGTTTTATAAAATTTCCTTAGAATTGGATTAATGTTCAAATAAAATTAATTTGAACTTAAACCGGAATGTAATGAATCGTTTCGGGACAAAAAAACAGACCCAAACAAGTGGGGGTGTGTAGCTCAATGTGAGCTAAGTCTTTAAAATTATAAATAGGGTTAAAAATCAGATATTTCAGCAGAAATATCTCTGCAATTCAGCCCTTAAATGTATGGGAGAAAGAGGGAGAGAAAAGAGATAAAACAAATTTTCTCTCGTCGATTCTCGAAGTTCTGTCGGTCGAAATCCGTCGAGCCAATAGTTAAAGTCGATCACATTGACGAGGGCTACGCAACCACACCAAGAACGAAGGATTTCACCGAAGATCCAAAGGGGAGATTTTGGGAAAATCAAGTTTTGGAGGTTTTGGTTGGTGTTCTTGAAGTTCTAGCCTTCAATTTACGCTTTAAAAGGTAGGGTTCTCCCCTACTCCGATTCATTTCTAGCCTATAGTGTTCATAAAGGGCTGTTATGTGGGCTATTTTATGGGCTATTTTGTGGACTGCTTTGGGATTATTTTATGGGTTGTTTTGTGGCCTATTTTGGGGCTATTATGCGGCCTGTTTTGGAGCTATTATGTAGCCTATTCTGGGGATGTTATGCGGCCTGTTTTGAGACTGTTATGCGGCCTGTTTTGGGGCTGTTATGTGGGCATGTTATGTTTCTATAAAAAATTTGCCTTGTATGGGGATTTGATAAATGCCTTGAATGATTGAAGTCTCATTTTGATGAAATTGAAATAACATGTTTGGATGTTATGGTGTGTTGCAATCATATGCTTATGAGATGATTTACATTGGAAATGTAAGTGTTAAAATGTGATAGAAATAATCCATATGGCATTCATTACACATGGATATGTCATGGCTATTGAAATTGATCATTTGGCATCCTTGCATTTTGCACATGAGGTTGGCATCACATTCATGGGCTTAGGCATGAGTGTGGGTGTGTATGCATGGTTTAATCAAACACCACTCTTGGTGATTGATATGTGGACTCAAAAATGTGTGATTGAAGATCTAAGGGAGTCACATGGTTGCATAAGAAAAACTTGTGTCGAGTATAGCAAGAAGGGCTAGACACTCCCTCGGGTGAAAATTATAGTTACTTGATTCATACACTTCCCTGAGGTGAAATTTCATAAAAGTGTAATGGCGTACGGAGCCAGTCAGTGTGATTCCGGAATCTGATACCCAACAAAAATACATGATTTTGTAATATAAAGTATTCGTTCGAAGGGAAACATCCAAGAATGAGTTGGTTTTATAAACACATAGTTTGTATTTCAAAAATGATCATTGGATGTATTTCATCAATGATAAAGGTTTTTACATGTGCATTGCATTGTGTAATGGAAGTCGGTGAGGGCTCGGGTGGATGTGCGTGAGTGAGTCTCATCTCATTCCATAGCATGACATGGTGAAATTCCAACATAAAATTTTATATTTTTTTTTGGAATGTTGTTTGGTANCGTGCATTACATTGTGTGATGGGAGTTAGTGAGGGCTCAGGTGGATGTGTGTGAGTAAGTCTCATCTCATTCCATAGCATGACATGGTGAAATTCCAACATAAAATTTTATATTTTTTTTTGGAATGTTGTTTGGTATGAATGTTAAATGTAAACATTGCATATGCACTTAGGTGGTGAGTAGCCTCTGTAGGAATAACTCTACTGAGTGTTAGCTCACCCTATACAGGAAACATTTCAGGTGCGGGATACACACTGGTGGAAGGCTCCCAATCCGAGCCCCACGGATGAAGAAAGCCAGAATGTGGCTTTTGTTTTGAAGTTTTGTAAAAATTTTGTTTTTGGACATATAATTATATCGAATTACTTGCAATGGAACTTGTATATATAGAATTTTGTTGTGAACAACTATGTTTTTGCAAAATATTCACTTAGTTTTTGGACTATTTTAATGAAATCTTGCATGATATTATATGTTTACTTTTAAATAGACCCGGTGTGGTCAATGTTTACTTTTAAATAGACCCGGTGTGGTCAGTATTGTATATTGGACCTCGGATAGGTCATGTGATTGTTTAATGCACAAATTGTGTTTTGGGTAGAGCTTCCCGTACAAAGAGACTCTGTCAAAATTTTGTTAAATTAAGGACCCCCAATTTTTGGGGTGTCACAGCTTGGTATCAGAGCATAGGTATGTGATTACCTAGGGCTAATGGGCATTGGGTCTAGACCATTGCATTCATTGTGCATTTCATGTTATGTGTTTATATTTGTTACATGTTTTGTGCTATGTGTTATGTGAAATAAAATATGCATGATAGAAATGTATGTGGAAAGGAAGTGACACTAGGGTTAGAAAACATAACCTTAAGGGTCGGAACAAGAATGAAAGGTATAGTTTAATGTGTAAATGTCTACTAGTAGGTGGCACATGCATTACTAGTGAGACAATGAAAAAACAAATCTCAATGTTTCAATTGTGATCCCTATCTTGGGACACTATGTGAATGTTCTGTTATTATCTTGCATGTGTGTAGATGGCAACTAGAGGAAGATGACGCCAAGGCGGTGGGTGGAACAATCAACCACCACCGGCCTTTGACCAACAAGTCTTCGTGGAGGCTATTGGTGCTACGGCTGCTACAATTGCACAAGCTAATGCTACAGCTACTACCATTGCACAGACTAGTGCAAATGGGAGTCAAAGAGGCTCAAGTTACCTCCAGAGTTTTAGAGCACACCAGCCTCCGATTTTTAAGGGAGGTGCGGATCCGATGGTAGCTGACCATTGGTTCTAGCAAGTTGAAAAAATCTTAAGGGCCATGGAGATCACCTCTAACACCACCAAGATAACCCTAGCGACATTTCAGCTGGAGGAAGAATCCCAATTGTGATGGGATTGGGTCAAAGACTCTAAGAACTTGGAGGTAATGACTTAAGAAGAATTCAAGGAGCTCTTCATTGGGAAATATTTCCCGGCGGCTACTAGACATGCAAAGGCACAGGAGTTCTTAGACTTGAAACAAGGAACGATGTCGGTAATGGAATATGTGGCTAAGTGCACGGAATTAGCGCGTTTCACCGATGATTATGTGGCCACAGACATGGCCATGGTAAGGAAGTTCGAGGATGGCTTGAAGTTGTCCATCCGAGGCAAAATTGTGGACCTCCTGTTGCAAGACTTGGACTCAATGGTCACGATAGCTATGGCCATTGAAAGGGAGGTAGAAGATACATGGAACATCCGAGAAGTAGGTGTTAAAGACAAGAAGAAAAAGGGTCAATCCTCTTCTTCTAGTGCGGGGAAAAGACAGAAAACTTTCACTCCTCGAGGACAGCAAGGACAGGGCCGTGGCTATCAAGGCCAAGGCCAAGGTCAATCCTCCCAAGGCGGGAGAAATCAAAAGACTTCCTACTAGGCAGGCCAAAGGACTTGCTATCATTGCAACCAACCAGGACATATAAGGCGGGATTGTCCTTAGTGACAAGGATCTCAAAGCTATGGAGCATCCCAATCCCAATCTTCAGTGGGGCAACCACAGACATAGTACATTCCTCCCTACCCCCACCATGGGCCAAGGGAGCCAGTATCAATTCCAGGGTGCTACACAGGCCCCTACTACTTCACAAGCGGGGACTCCGTAATCAGACCAGATGGGCCAGGGCATGGGTCGAGGTCGAGGATAGGGCTCACAAGCAGGTACTTCAGGGACCTAGGGACGTGTCTATGCCATGATACCTCAGACTGAGCTGACAAATTAGTCGGTGATACAGGGTACATTTCTACTCTCTCGCTTATGGGCTAGAGTATTATTTGATTTTGGTGCATCGCATTCATTTATTACTGCATCTTGTGTGAGAGACTTGGGCTTAGAGGTTGAGACCTTGGAAGAGCCATTGCATATGAGTTATCCTGTAGGAGCTAGGGTGAGCGTTGATCAGATATGTCAGGATTGTGAGTTAGAGATCTCAGGAATTCTACTCGTCGTGGACCTTATGGTTATGGACATGTCGGAGTTCAATGTTATCCTTGGAATGGATTGGTTGGCGGCACACCGAGTCATCATTGATTGTGATCGAAAGAGGGTCACTACCTACATACCGGAGGGTGTTTGTTTCAAGTTCCAAGGGGAAAAGAATGATGTTTTACCCCAAGCCGTATATGATTCCCGTTGGCACGGTTAGTTGATGGGTTGGCTTGCAAGCCTTACCTTGGAAGACGAGTTGAGACAGGAGTTAGTTGTACCTCGGGTTGTAAGTGAGTATGAGGATGTTTTTCTAGATGAACTATCGGGATTACCTCCACATAGGGATGTAGACTTCACTATTGAGTTGCATCTGGGCATATCGCTCATTTCTATGACTCCACATTGGATGGAGTCAGCTGAGTTACAAGAACTCAAGGTCCAATTGCACGAATTTTTGGAAAGGGGTTTTATTAGACCAAGCACTTCACCTTGGTGTGCTCCAGTATTATTTGCCAAGAAGAATGACAAAACCCTTCGATTGTGTATAGATTATCGGTAATTGAATCGGGTTACTATCAAGAATAGACACCCTTTGCCTAGGATTGATGACTTGTTTGATCAACTGAGAGGGGCGTGGGTCTACTCCAAAATAGATCTCCGCACCGGTTACCATCAGTTGAGGTTAGGGAGGTCGATATCCCTAAGATGGCGTTTCGAATGTGGTATGGGCATTTCGAGTTTACAGTCATGACTTTCGGATTGACGAATGCCCCGACGACATTCATAGATCTCATGCATAGGGTGTTTCAACCCTACCTTGATTAGTTCATCATGGTTTTTGTTGACGACATCTTGATCTACTCCAAGTCTGAGGAGGAGCATGAAGGTCACTTAAGGGTTGTTCTTCAAACCTTGAGAGACCATCAATTGTTCGTCAAGTTCAGCAAGTGTGAATTTTGGCTTACGGAAATAAAATTCTTAGGGTACGTGGTGTCAGCCTTGGGTGTATCCATGGACCCAAAGAAGGTTGAGGCAGTCATGAATTGGAAGAGGCCAAAGTAAGTTTTCAAGATACGCAATTTTTTGGGATTGGCAGGGTATTATCGGAGGTTCCCAACTAGTTGCACCTATAACCAAGTTGACCCATAAAGAGGTTAAGTTTGAGTGGAATGATGCGTGTGAGAAGGCATTCTAGGAGTTGAAGTGGAGACTTACTTCTGCTCCTATTTTGATAGTCTCGAAAAGGGGACAGAGGTATACAGTATATTGTGATGCCACCAAGGATGAACTTGGTTGTGTTTTGATGCAGTCCAGGAGGGTGGTGGCTTATGATTCTCGGCAGTTAAAGAACCACAAGCAGAATTACCCCACACATGACATGGAGTTGGCGGCCATTGTCTTTGCCTTGAAGGCTTGGCGCCACTATCTATACAGTGAGCAATTTGAGGTGTTTTCGGAGTACAAGAGTCTGAATTACATCTTTACATAGCGAGACCTCAACATGAGCCAATGCAGGTGGATGGAGTTTCTGAAGGACTACGACTTCACTTTGCATTACTATCTCGGTAAGGCAAATGTGGTGGCTAGTGCACTTAATAGGAAGGCACGAGGAGTCTTGGCTAGTGTGGCTCCCTGGGAATGACAGATGCTCGAGACTGTGGGACAGTTCAAGCTATGTTACATGGGGTAGGCTCAGGGTACTTTAGGGAGTTTGGTGGCTACACCTGCCCTACTGAGCCGAATGATTGAGTCCCAAAGTCAGGAGACAAAGTTATCATCCATCAGGGATCGGGTACAGATAGGTACGGGTGACGAGGGCTGAACCATTCACTCGGATGGTAGTCTTCGGTTTAGGGGAAGGATTGTAGTTCCCCGATTTGCAGAGCTGAGAGAGGAGATCCTTAAGGAGTTCCATTGTTCCCAATTTGTTGTGCATCCAGGTGGTACAAAGATGTACTATGATCTTCATCGCCAGTACTAGTGGAGCGGGATGAAGAAAGACATTGGGAATTTTGTTAGCTGATGTCTCACATGTTAGCAGGTGAAAGCTGAACACCAAATACCAGCAGGGTTACTCCAGCCCTTGGAGGTAGTTGAGTGGAAGTGGGAGCATGTCACGATGGATTTTGTAACCCACTTGCCACAGACATCGTGGGGACATGATGAGATGTGGATGATAGTGGACTGGCTTACGAAGTCGGCACACTTTTTTGCTATACGAATGACCTTCACATTGGAGGAATTCTGTAGGTTGTACATACGGGAGATTGTCCGATTACATGGGTTACCCATATCTATAGTATCGGATCGGGATCCCAGGTTTACGGCTCATTTTTGGGAGAGTTTTCAGCGAGCTATGGGGACACAATTGATGATAAGCACTGCTCTTCATCCCTAGACGGACGGTCAGTCTGAGAGGACCATCCATACATTAGAGGACATGCTACGGGCATGCGTCCTAGATCTTAAGGGTAGTTGGGAAGATCATCTACCTTTAGTGAAGTTCGCCTACAACAATAGTTATCAGGCGAGCATACAGATGACACCCTATGAGACACTATATAGGAGGCTATGTCATTCTCTGGTTTGTAGGATTGAGGTAGGAGAGAGAACCTCTACGGGTCCAAAATTGGTTAGAGACACCTCGGAGAAAGTGGACTTGATTCGAAAGCATCTTCTTATGACTCAAAGCTGACAGAAGAGCTATGCCGATAGATTGCGGCGACCTCTAGAGTTTTAGGTGGGAGATCATGTTTTCTTAAAGGCGATGCCTAAGAGAGGAGAGGTCAGTTTTGGTAAGCGAAAAAAGTTGTCGCCAAGGTATGTCGGGCCCTTCGAGGTACTTGAGAGGGTGGGTGCAGTGGCTTACCAATTGGCGTTACCGCCAAGCCTATCGGGTGTTCATGTGGTATTCCATTCTTATTCGAGTATGGAGGTACATTATTATAGTTTTAAGTATAACATACTTGTCGCATATGCATGTGGTTAAATGTGCATGTGTGTGTGAATTTCGGGGATGAAATTCTTTTAAGGGGGGAAAAATGTAAAATTCAGAAAATTTTGAACTTTTTATGAAAATAGCAAAATGTTAATTTGTCACTATAATGCGAATTTAAAATCCATACTTTTCTAGAGCTTGGATGACGCAATGGACCTCATCGTTGGATTCGTATCACAAAATCGAACTACCCTATTAATTTTCGTCGAATTCCAAGATAGTTAGATTTTACATGTTTTACGAGACAACTAGGTGACGAATAACCTCACGAATTTTCCCAAAAATGAGTTTTATAAAATTTCCTTAGAATTGGATTAAATTTCAAATAAAATTAATTTGAACTTAAACTGGGATGTAATGAATAATTTCGGGACAAAAAATGGACCCGAACAAGTGGGGGGCGTGTGGCTTGATGTGAGCCAAGTCTTTAAAATTATAAATAAGGTTAAAAATCAGATATTTCAGCAGAAATATTTCTGAAATTCAGCCCTTAAATGTGTGGGAGAAAGAGGGAGAGAAAAGAGAGAAAACAAATTTTTTCTCATCGATTCTCGGAGTTCCGTCAGTCGGAATCCATCGAGCCAATAGTTAAAGTCAATCACATCGACGAGAGCTATGCAACCACACCAAGAACGAAGGATTTCACTGAAGATCCAAAGGGGAGATTTTGGAAAAATCAAGTTTTTGAGGTTTTGATTGGTGTTCTTGAAGTTCTAACCTTCGATTTATGCTTCAAGAGGTAGGGTTCCCTCTTACTCCGGTTCATTTGTAGCCTATAGTGTCCATAAAGGTCTGTTATGTGGGCTATTTTATGGGCTGTTTTGGGACTATTTTATGGCCTATTTTGTGGCCTGTTTTGGGGCTATTATGCGGTCTATTTTGGGGCTGTTATGTGCGCACGTTATGTTTCTATATAAATTATGCCTTGTATGGGGATCTGATAAATGTCTTGAATGATTGAAGTGTCATTTTGATGAAATTGAAATAACATCCTTGGATGTTATGGTGTGTTGAAATCATATGCTTATGAGATGATTTACATTGGAAATGTAACTGTTGAAATGTGATAGAAATAATCCATTTGGCATTCATTACACATGGATATGTCATGGCTATTGAAATTGCTCATTTGGCCTCCTTGCATTTTGCGCATGAGGTTGGCATCACATTCATAGGCTTAGGCATGAGTGTGGTTGTGTATGCATAGTTTAATCAAACACCACTCTTAGTGATTGATATGTGAACTCGAAAATGTGGGATTGAAGATCCAAGGGAGTCACATGGTTGCATAAGAAAAACTTGTGTCGGGTATAGCTAGAAGGGCTAGACACTCCCTCGGGTGAAAATTCCAATTATTTGGTTCATACACTTCCCTGAGGTGAAATTCCAGAAAAGTGTAATGGCGTACGAAGCCAGTTGGTGTGATTCCGAAATTCGATATCCAACAAAGACACATGATTTTGTAATATAAAGTATTCATTCGAAGGGAAACGTCCAAGAATGAGTTAGTTTTATAAACACATAGTTTGTATTTCAAAAATGATCATTGGATGTATTCCATCAATGATAAAGGTTTTTACACATGCATTGCATTGTGTGATGGGAGTCGGTGAGGGCTCGGGTGGATGTGCGTGAGTGAGTCTCATCTCATTCCATAGCATGACATAGAGAAATTCCAACATAAAATTTTATACTTTTTTTGGAATGTTGTTTGGTATGAATGTTAAATGTAAACATTGCATATGCACTTAGGTGGAGATTAGCCTCTATAGGAATAACTCGACTGAGCGTTAGCTCACCCTATACGAAAAATATTTCAGGTGCGGGATACACACCGATGGAAGGCTCCCAATCCGAGACCCATGGATGAAGAAAGCTGGAATGTGGCTTTTGTTTTGAAGTTTTGTAAAAATTTTGCTTTTTGACATGTAATTATATGGAATTACCTACAATGGAACTTGTATATATAGAGTTTTATTGTGAAAAACTTTATTTTTGTAAAACATTCACTAAGTTAATTTTTGGACTATTTTAGTGAAATCTTGCATGCTAGTATATGTTTACTTTTAAATTGACCCGATGTGGTCAATGTTTACTTTTAAATAGACCCGGTGTGGTCAATATTGTATATTAGACTTCGGATGAGTCATATGATTGTTTAATACATAGATTGTGTTTTGGGTAGAGCTTCCCGTACAAATGAGAGTCTACCCAAATTTTGTTAAATTAAGGACCCCCGGTTTTGGGGTGTCACAGGGTAGCCCTAGGATAATAGGATCTTGTTGGTGTTGTATTTGTCTGCAGTTTGGATTTTAAGCAAATTTTTTTGATCTCATTTTATTGTTGCATTTCAAGCAGTAAGTCTTGAACATTTTAGAATCTAAATGTTCACAATCTAAATTTTTAGAATTTTTTTCTACATGTGGTAAAACATTAATCTTATTAGCCATTGGTTGTCTTTGTTTGTCATTTGATTTTTTATTATTAGATTTTATGTTTAAACCAACTAATCTAGCTTGTAATTCATTTAAAAATTCATCATCAAATTTTCTAGGGTTTAATTTAAATCCTTTAGAATCTAGTAGTGGTTTGATATTCACTACTTCTAAAAATGATGGATTAAGAGTCGATGTGACAATTGGTTTTGGAGATTTCTCCAAAGAATCTAAAGAATTTTCAATTTTGATTAACGTTGAAAATTGTTTGTAAACAAATATGGGTATAATTGTTTTGTTTATAGATCTTATTAAGATCCTTTTTCTTTGATTTAGGACTTATAAAAGCTAAAGCTTCCAAAATTGTTTTACCATTTTATTCATTGTTTATCAATCTGAGAGAAATTGGTGGAGGATGGATTGAATTTACAATTTTAATATCCTTGGTATCCCATTTTTTATAAAATTGCTCAAGCGTATTAACTTGAGCTAATTTGGGGTTTTTGTAAAATGTTAGAAACAATTGAGCAAAAGGAATAACTTCTTCAATCAATAAAATTTGGTTGTAAAATTGATTTTTACAGCATTGTAATTCTTCTGTATTAAAAGAACTAAAATAGCAATCACGAAATTCCTTATACTTGGGATGATTGAACTCGAAAGCTATTTGCCTATCTACTTTGAATTTTTGTGAATTCATTTTGGAAACCTTATTTCAGATGTGGTTGGTTCAAATTCTGCTAAATTAGTTAGAAGCTCGTTGTCCTGATTATTAGAATGATAAAATTCCACGTGGAATATTTCAATTAGAAAGTATAACCTTCTAATATAGGTTCTTTTGCTTTAGACCTACTAATATTCATAAATCTTTTGAATGAAGTGGAAGGAGGATGGGTTACCTTATAAGGGTAAAGTGAAGAGGTACTTGACCTGGGTTTATCAAAACTCCCAATTGAAGAACTTATGGATAAGTCTTCAATGTTTAATCTGAAGATTTTGTCTGAGGCAAATTGAATTTGTACATCCTCATCTGGGGTTTGAGATATTTGATTTAATTCCCTATTAATTATAGGTTGAGGAGGAACTATAGATTGTAAATTCCATAATTCCGGAAAAGTGATATCTTCCCATTTAATAGCTCTATTTTGAGCAACTCTATTCTTTAAATAATTTATCCCAATTAAAATTATAGTACCTTGTTTATTGTGATACTTTGAATTTGGGATTAAGGTATTCATTACTTTATAATAAATTCTATAAGCTATATTGACAAGTTTAGTTCCATCCATATAATTATAGCCAAAAGTTTGGATATTTAAAGTTAAAACTTTCATTAAATTCTATCAATTAAAGATATAGATAAATTTAGAAAATAATGAAAATAAACAACACCAGTACTATGACTAGACTCCATTACTCCCATAAGAGATTGTTGAAAATCAAGACTTCTAGCATCTCTTAATGCAAAAATAAAACTTGTATCGGTTCCTAATAGAGTTAGAGGTTTTAATGCACCTTGCACTAAACCTATGTGAAGATATTGCTATTTTTTTTTATATTTATTAATTTCCCCATACTAAACAATTATAAAGTTTCCATAGAATTTTCTAAAGCAATTGTTTGTCCCATTGTTTTAATTGAAAAACTTGATTTGAAATCAAAATACCCAATATTATAAACTTTATTAGGTTTAATTTCAGGCAAATAACAATTTTGTCGAACATTTTCTACATTTGAAAATTCAATTTCCGAATCATTTTAACAAATTCATTATTATTAGAGAATTTTTTAAGCATTTTTGTTTTTTGAGAAGTGTTAATGCATATGGATTCTATTTGTTAGCGTGTTATAATAATATTATGTGCTAGAGTTTTCTAAAGTGACCTATGCTACAATGATTTATTATTATGTGTCTTCTATCTTACTCCACTCTTCTGTCATTAAAGGAAGGATCGCAAAAATATAAATACAAACACTTATATTAAACAAGTTATTCAAACTTACAATAGAGATAAGAAGAAAGTTTCACAATAAAAGGATGGAAGTTTGTCTTCAAAGAGAGAAAGAAAGAAAGAAAAAATTCAAAGAAAAGTTCTACCTCAACAAGGGTGAGGGTATCCCTTCAAATAAAAAAGATATTCGAATCTAAAACCCCGGATTTCAAAAACCTAAAAAAAAAAATGTGAAGTGACATCACTGCATACATCTTGATTTTGCAAAAGTAGAAGATTCGTCATGGGTGGCGTTATCTTCAATTATGATGGAAAACATATCATGGATGATGTCTTCAACCATGGGAAAAAAAATTGCCCTTTTGTCCTTCCTTTATTTTGCCATGTTAATGACCATTAAATAATACATTTCCAAATCTAAATCTTCCAAAATCTGGAATGCTCCAAGATGCAATTTCATATCTTTGTTTTCGTTGTAATACATTGGGTTTGGGGAATCTTTCTGATCATCATCTTCTTTACTTTTTTTCCCTTTTCCTTTGGATGAGGAGGATTAGGATTGAGGTCCTGGTGATCCTTGAAGTTGTGGGATTTGAGGCTTATCGTCTTCTTGAAAAGATGCAATTAATTAATTTTACATTATCTCCATCATATGAGACTTGAGTTGTCAAGGAGTAAGAGTTGGATTTAACTTCTTGATTTATTTTTTGAGAACATAAAATAAATCCTGGTTAGGATTTAAATTGGTTCCTGCTTGTGATTCATCTTTTCCAATTCTCAAAAATAGTGTCAATTAGTTGACATTTTTCCTCCAATTTATCTTGAGGAAAATTAACCCACCATTTAAATAGTAATTTCTAAACAAATAGGGAAGATTCTGAGAAACATAACTAGAATCATTATTTCATGCCCAGACCCAAGGAATACTGAATCTGACAAGGTAATTAAATAACATTTGCCCTTCAATATCTATGAAGATTAAGACTCTTGAAAACTTCATATCTAGAAGCAAGACATTCCAACAAAAATTGAGCAGTTGGTTCATGTCTTTTCATCCAATTATAAAATCAATTTGGTAGATAATTAACAGTATAATTATTGTGAATAAAGAATAGGAAAAACCAGAAATGTTTCCTTTTTTATTTTGATATAAAAAAATATTCTTTCATGCATCCATGTAATCCCAATAATTTTATGGTTTCCTGATTTCATTTGCACAATGCCTGGGTGGATTCAAATTTCTTTCATTGTTAGGATTTATTCCTCAATCAGAAGCATGCATGGCACGCAGAATTATGACCTTGTTGTAGCCAATATTTTTGTCTTGGTGGTCATGATGAAATATATTTATTGATTCAGTCTCATAGAGAATTCTTTCATAAAAAGTTATGAAAATTCTTTCATGAGGTATATACACCTTTTTTAAAAGAAATGTTTGTGACGACCCTAAAACGGGGGGTCCTTTGTCAACCACTGACCTTCCGTCAACCCGCGAAAATACTCAAGATTGTCGCCCAATCCGACATCACTTCAAGAGAATCCCTTTAACCGGGATTGTTACCCACGCGCATAACACATGCATATTTTGCCATTTGACCCAATCGGGTCAAACATGTCACAATTTATCTTTATTTTATGTCCATTTATATCCTTGAAACCAAAGAACTCAAAATCCAAAAACATGGCAAAATAATTTTTAAAATTTCAAATTTTTGGAAGGCCTACCGGTAGGGTGAGCTTACTGGAAAATTCCTACTGGTAGGGTGTACCGGTAGGGTTTGCCTACTGGAAAATCTATATCGGTAGAAATTTTCCAGTAAGCTCACCCTACCGGTAGGCCTTCCAAAAATTTGAAATTTTAAAAATTATTTTGCCATGCTTTTGGACTTTGAGTTCTTTGGTTCCAAGGATATAAATGGACATAAAATAAAGATAAATTGTGATATGTTGGACCTAGTTGGGTCAGATGAAAAAATATGCATGTGTTATAAGCATGGGTAACAATCCCAGCTAAAGGGATTCTCTTGACGTGATGTCGGATTGGGCGACAATCACGGGTATTTTCGTGGGTTGACGGATGGTCAAGGGTTGACAAAAGATCCCCGATTTTAGGGGCGTCACAGCTTGGTATCAGAGCCTAGGTACACGATTTAACTAGGGCTTGATGGGTATGGGTTTAGACTATTGAATTCATTATGCATTTCATGTTATGTGCTATATGATATGTGAATTACATGCATGGTAAAATGTATATGGAAGATGAAACACTAGGGTTAGAAAACATAACCTTGGGGTTCGAAAAAAAGGATGAACAAGATAGTTCAAGGTGTAAATGTCTACTAGTGGGTGGCATAAGCACAACTAGGGAGACAAGGAGAGAAATCTCAAAGTTTAAACTTGATCCCTAATTTGGGATACTATGTGAGGCTCTATTTCTATTTGAAATATGTGTAGATGGAAAATAGGGGAAGAGGAGACCGAGGCAGTGGGCGAAACAATGATCAACCACCACCAACCTTTGACAATCAAACCTTCGTGGAGGCTATTGGTGCTGTGGCTTCTACGATTGCACAGGCTAGTGCAAGTGCCAGTCAAGGAGGCTCAAGTAACCTCCAAAAGTTCAAGGCACACGAGCATCCGATTTTTAAGGGAGGGGCGGATCCAATGGTAGCTGACCATTGGTTCTAGTAGGTTAATAAGATTTTAGAGGCAATGGAGATCACTTCTGATGCCACGAAGATAAGGTGCTTGACAAAATTTCTTGTTGTTTCCTAACCTCTAAACATCACATTTTAGCATGTATAGTATATGAATGAAGGGGAGTGTCACTCTCTTAGGGATGATGTCAAAAAAAAGGTCAACATAATGGTGGATGAATGAAATATCAAATGTGAGTATGTGTGAACAAAAGTGCTCCCCAAGCGCAAGGAGACATTCGTGGATCGCATTTTACTTGGTGGTATTCCAAGGTCGTTTCCACGGGGAATAATAAAGTATACCGAGGGGAAAGTGATTTTGGGAGAAAGAAAGTGTAAAATCTTTGATTGTTGGAATTTGTTTGGTGAAGTTGTTTTGATGCTAGTAAAATGAGAAACAAATGTTGGCAAATCCAAGAGGTCACTCCAATAGGAATACCGTCTCAACTCGAAACCCTCCTCCAATAGACCATTAATGAACGATTGATTCGTGGGAAGCTAGGGATAAGATTGGTGAGTATCTAAGCATAAACCATGACTAGGCCTACGGATTATCAAAAACTCACCAAGTTATCCACCCACAACCCAGTCAAACCAAAACATTGAACTCTGAAAGAGGGGAGGAGAATGAGTTGAAATGGTATACCCAAGTGGAGGTTCCTCTTGGTTTTGCCAACTAATAGATTTAGCTATTCATGCTTAAAATAAAGACAACAATATGATGAGAAGACATTATGAAGAAATAAAGACTAGAGCTAAGCATAAACGAAATGCATAAATATAACTTTCGGATAATCACCTCTTACTAAAGATTGGATGAGAAACTACTCACTCTTCATGGCTTTGTTAAAACTAGAAAAGTGAGTGATGCTCATCCCTCCAAGTAGAGGAGTTACAAGGTAAAACACTTTACATAAGGAGCCGATCTTCGACAAAGAATTGGTAAATCACGTTCCACCCTTCACGGATTTGGTAAAGCTCTAAAAAAGTGGAAGAGTTTCACTCCTCTAATGGAAGAAGGAAGCTCAAGCAATGGAAATAAAAGAAAGCAATAACATAATAAAAGAAAGCAATACTACAATAAAAGAAAGCAATAAGCAATAAGCAATAATACTTTTGGAGGGTTTTCCACTACCAAAAGATGAATGTTTTACAAGTCCTAAGGGGTGGTATTTATTGTAACACCCCAAAACACACCCTAGACAGCATTACATTCTAAAACCATTCATATCATGAGAGCACTAATATAATCCCTTAGGAAACAAGACTTTATTTGTCATCCAAGAATATTTACAACATTATCAAAAATAATATGTCCAATTCATGGCTATTACATCTCAAAAATTAATTAAAGAAGCGCAGCGGAATAAACAAAAGAAGCTAGACTACACAATGTTCCAAAAGAATGTCCTAGTCTAGTACAAAAGGAAAGGAGGTCGCTCTATGCGTCCACCTCGGGATCCATACTCCCGTCTAGTGGAGTCTCCCAAGTAGCGGGCTCCTCAACCCTTACGTCCTCCTCCTCCAACGGGTAATATGAAAAATGTTAGCAATAGGGGGTGAGCACGAACCTCTATAGAAAAATTCTTCCAAACCCATACATGGTTTAGAAAAATATTTAAAACGGTCGGTCTCAATTTTAACATAACATAGATACATAATTTGAAAAAAGCAGTGACATTTAAAAAGGATCTCAAGTTTGTTTAAAAACATTACTTAAATGAATAAACGAGCACCACATATAAATAATAACCATTAATTGTCATAACCAATTCTCAACAATTCTTTCAGTAGGTGGCATACGTTGTGGTAACCTCTACCCCCCTTTAGGTCACCTTTGATTCTCAAGCATCCTTATCGGGAACCTCTTGAGAATGAATGAGCATCCTTACATGGAACCTCTCACCAATCACTATATTGTTTCCCAAGCATCCTTATCGGGAACCTCTTGGGAAGGGATGAACATCCTTAAAAGCAACCTCTCACTCATGTGCATCACAAACAACCCAACCAAGCATTCAATTTCAACATTTATCTCAATTTACAAGCATCTATCAAAATTCCCCAAAATATATCATGTAACAATTCCACAACCAACTAAGAAAATACATGAGATCACAATAATATCATTTTTCTATCCAACACAAAGTACTAAGGTTTTGAAATCCATAATAAAGAAAGCGTTTAGGAAGGAAATACATCACTCTCCAAAAATTAGGGTTTTAAAACTAGAAAGGAGATTTCATGGGTATTAAACCCTACTTTGTTCAAAACATGTAATCCTTGCAAAAAGCCTAAGAGAGGATGATTCCATAGCATATATATATACCATTGATAGCTAAAACATACATATATAAATACCCTAGCCTCAATGTAAGTGAATGAGAGAAAACCCTACCTTGAATCCTTAGTTTGTAGGAAGAACTTGAGCTTTGATCTTGAATCTACCCTTAAATTTCTTGTTTTTTCCTTTCTTTCTTCCTTTCTAATGCTCTCTAGGGTTCCAAGAGGTGTGGGGGTGAGAGTGGAGTGAAAGAAATGAGGGAAAATGGGATGAAAACGGGGTTTAAAACACCTCAGCCCTGAAATTCACTGTTCACAGCANTCTAGGGTTCCAAGAGGTGTGGGGGTGAGAGTGGAGTGAAAGAAATGAGGGAAAATGGGATGAAAACGGGGTTTAAAACACCTCAGCCCCGAAATTCACTGTTCACAACATGTTTTGATTTTCTCCAAAATTACAGTTTTACCACTAAGAATCTCCAATTTGATCCATATGACTACCCTAAGGTTTTTTGACATTTAGGATTCATTTTTAATGTTATTTTAACCTAAAAACATTTATTTTTATGATTTATCTCAAAACCAAAGTCAACGTACACCCAAAACACTAAAGTTTCTATTTTACCCATCCGAACTAGCTATTAATAAAGTTTTGCGTTGTTTGCAAATAAAATGTGATAAAGGATGCTTCTTAAAGTCTTTTATACTTATTTGAAGCCTAAATGTACGCATTATTCTTATATTTTGATTTAGGATGCAAATGGAGACGTTAAATGCAAAACGAAGCTAATTGGACTNCCTAAATGTACGCATTATTCTTATATTTTGATTTAGGATGCAAATGGAGACGTTAAATGCAAAACAAAGCTAATTGGACTATTTTGACATCGCTTCATTATCTAGGCATAACTCTCTCATCTGAGCTCCGATTGTAATGATTCAAGATGCTATGGCAGGATAAGAAAGAGATCTACAAATTTCATGTTTTGAGTTTTGAGAGATATTGACTACATCAAGGTCGAAATCGTGCTTGAAGTTTGCAGACAGTGCACTGTTCACGTGCTGTTTCATCCCTTTTCCATTTCCAATCCATTCCTAAGCCAACCAAATCCATCCCAAAGCTCTCCAACACATATTTCTACACCAAAGCTATTTAATACAAGTTCTAGGACCTAAAATTTCATATTTTCACTTATTAAAATTAAATTTCAACTATTATTTCTACTAACATTTTAAATCTCTACTTTTCCAATCTACTAAATTCAAACACACATCACTACACATATCCACATTTTTATCACAATTATTTACTATGTATCTATATACATATATAAAAGAAAATGCGGGGTGTTACATTTCTAGGCAACAAGGGAATGTGAGAGTCTTATTTGGTGGCCTTGAATTATATGAAAGTCTTGTTTGGTGGCCTTGAAATCTTTGATCCCCTTTTGTTTTGAGCTTTGATAATTGACACCCTAGTAGTTTGTAGTTTTAATGCAATTGGCTCCCCAGTAGTTTGTAGCTTTGACGCACAAAACCCTGAAAAGAACAACAATTAATGCATTATCCTTTATTCACACACTAACCCTAATTTAATTTATTTTGACTAGTTTAACTTCATTCAACTAACACAATTTACCTATTAAATTATGCCTTAATTAGGTTTAATCATAAGGCTAGCTGCATTCCAGCTAGAGGGAGAAGCCCAATTATGGTGGGATTGGGCAAAGGACTCCAAGAATTTGGAGGCAATGACATGGGGCGAGTTCCAGGAGCTCTTCATGGCCAAGTACTTCCCAGCGGCTGTTTGACAAGTGAAGACCCAAGAATTCTTAGATTTGAGGCAAGGGACAATGAAGGTGCTAGAATACGTGACTAAGTTCACTGAGTTAGCCCATTTCGCTAACAACTACGTGGCCACAGACATGACCAAGGTGAAGAAGTTTGAGGATGGTCTGAAATTATCCATCAGGGGGTAAAATTGTGGGCCACTACCTGCAAAACATGGATTCAATGGTGACCACAACTATGGGCATTGAGAGAGAAGTTGAGGACACATGGAACATTCAAAAAATGGGTGCTAAAGACAAGAAGAATGAGGGTTCATCCTTTTCTTCTAGCTCGATAAAGAGGCAGAGGACTTTTACTCCTCAGGGACATCAGGTATAGGACCGTGGCTATCAAGGCCAAGGTCAATCCTGCCAATGAGAGAGAAATTAGAGGCCTTCCTATCAAGCAAGTCAGAGGACTTGCTATCAATGCCACCAACTGGGTCACATGAAGAGGGATTGTCCTTAGAGGCAGGGATTAAAGAGTATGGGGCGTCTCAGTCCTAGTTATCCGTGGGGCATCCATAGACGTACTTTGTTCCTCCCTACCCCACCATGGACCAAGGAAGCCAGTACTATTTCCAAGGTGCTACTCAGGCCCCTACCACTTCATAAGTGGGGACTCCGCAATCAGTCCAAATGGGTCAGAGCATGGGTTGAGGTCGAGGACAAGGCTCACAATGCAGGACTTCAGGGACCCAGGGGCATGTCTTTGTCATTATGCCTCAGACTGAGCCGATGGATCAGTAGGTCATACAGGGTATATTTCTACTCTCTCGCTTATGAGCAAGGGTATTATTTGACTTTGGTGCATCTCATTCTTTTATTGTTGCATCATGTATAAAAGATTTAGGCTTAGAGGTTGAGACCTTGGAAGAGCCATTGTATGTGAATTCACCCCTAGGAGCTAAGGTGAGTGTTGATTAGATATGTCGAGGTTATGAGTTAAAGATCTCAGAGATTCTACTCACCGTAAACCTCAGGATCATGGACATGTCAGAATTTGATGTCATCTTTGGAATGGATTGGTTGGCGGCACACCGAGTCGTCATTGATTGTGATCATAAGAGGGTCACTGCCTACACCCCGGAGGGTATTTGTTTCAAATTCTAGGGGGGAAAAACATGACATTTTACCCCAAGTAGTGTATGACTCCCATTGGCATGGTCAGTTGATGGGTTGGCTAGCAAGCCTTATCCTGGAGGACGAGATGAGATAGGAGTTGGGTCTACCTCAGGTTGTGTGTGAGTATGAGGATATTTTTCTGGACAAACTATCAGGATTACCTCCCCATAGAAATGTAGACTTCAGCATTAAGTTGCATCTCGGTACATCACCTGTTTCTATGACTCCACATAGGATGACACTAGCTGAGTTGCAAGAACTCAAGGTCTAATTACAAATATTGTTGGACAAGGGCTTTATTAGATCGAGCACTTCACCATGGGGCATTACGGTATTGTTTGCCAAGAAGAAGGACAAGACCCTTTGATTGTGTATAGACTATCAGCAGTTGAATCGGGTTACTATCAAGAATAGGTACCCTTTGCCAAGGATTGATTACCTGTTTGATCAACTGAGAGGGGCGTGGGTCTACTTCAAGATAGATCTCCGTACCAGTTACCATTAGTTGAGGATTAAGAGAGGCAGATATCCCTAAGACAACGTTCAAAACACGGTATGGGCATTTCGAGTTTACTGTCATGTCATTTGGGTTGACGAATGCCCCGACGACATTCATGAATCTCATGCATAGGGTGTTCCAACCCTACCTAGATCAGTTCGTTGTGGTCTTTGTTGACGACATCCTGATCTACTCCAAGTCTGATGAGGAGTATGAGGGTCATTTGAGGATTATTCTCCAGACCTTGGGAGATCACCAGCTATATTCCAAGTTTAGTAAGTGTGAATTTTGGCTTACGGAGGTAAAATTTTTGGGACACATGGTGTCGGCTTTGGGTACATCTGTGGATCCGGAGAAGGTGGAGGCGGTTATGAGTTGGGAGAGGTCGAAGTCAGTCTTCAAGATACGCAGTTTCTTGGGACTGGCAGGGTATTACAGGAGGTTCATCGAGGATTTCTTTCGACTAGCTGCACCTATGACTAAACTGACCCGAAAAAAGGTCAAGTTTCAGTGGGATGATTCGTGCGAGAGGTATTCTTGGAGCTAAAAAGGAGGCTTACTTTAGCTCATATTTTGATAGTTTCGGAGAGGGGAAAGATGTACACAGTATACTGTGATGCCTCCAGAGACGAGTTGGGTTGTGTTTTGATGTAATCTGGGAAAGTGGTGACTGATGATTCTCGACAATTAAAGAACCACAAGCAGAACTACTCCACGCATGACATGGAGTTGGATGTCATTGTCTTTACTTTGAAGGCTTGGCATCACTATTGGTATGGTGAGCAGTTTGAAGTGTTTTCGGATCACAAGAATCTAAAGTATATCTTTACACAGAGGGACCTCAATATGAGGCAACGTAGGAGTATTTGGAATACTACGACTTGAATTCGCTTTGCATTACCATCCCGGTAAGGCAAATGTGGTGGCTGATGCACTTAGCCGAAAGTCATGGGGGATTGCGGCTATTGTAGCTTCACGAGAATAGCAGATGCTCGAGACTATAGGACAGTTTGGGCTGCCTTATCGGGGTCAGGCTCAGGGTGTTTTAGGGAGCTTGGTGGCTACACTTTTCCTACTAAGCAGAGTGATCGAGTCCCAGGGATAGGACCCAGAGTTATCATCCATCAAGGACCAAGTGCATTCGAGTACCGGTGACAAGGGTAGGCCATTCACTCATATGGCAGTCTTCAGTATATGGGAAAGGTTGTGGTTCCCTAGTTAGCAGATTTGAGAGAGGAGATCCTTAGGGAATTTCATTGCTCCAGATTTGCTATGCATCTGGGTGGCACGAAGATGAACCACGATCTTTATCGCCAGTATTATTTGAGCGGAATGAAAAAATACGTTGAAAATTTTGTTAGTCGATATCTCACGTGTCAGCAGGTAAGGCTGAACACCAAAGACTAGAAGGGTTACTCTAGCCTTTGGAGGTAGCTGAGTGGAAGTGGGAACATGTTACGATAAATTTTGTAACCCACTTGTCATGGACATCGTGGGGACATGACGTGGTGTGGATGATAGTGGATTGGTTTACAAAGTCGGCATATTTTTTGGCTATACGGATGACCTTCACATTGGAGGAATTCTACAGGTTGTATATACAAGAGATTATTCAGTTGCATGGGGTGCCCATTTTTATAGTATCGAATCGGGATCCTAGGTTTATGGCTCACTTTTGGGAGAGTTTCCAACAGGCCATGAGAACACAGTTGATGATAAGCACTACTTTTCATCCCCAGATGAACGGTCAATCGAAGAAGACCATCCAGATTTTAGAGGACATGCTACAGGCATGCGTCCTAGATCTCAAGGGTAGCTGAGAAGAGCACCTACTCTTAGTGGAGTTCGCCTATAACAACAGTTATCAGGCGAGCATTCAGATGGTACCCTATGAGGCACTTTATGGGAGACCTTTTCGTTCTCTGGTTTGTTGGATGGAGGTAGAAGAGAGACCCTCCTTGAGTCTGAAATTGGTTAGAGACAGCTCAGAGAAGGTGGACTTGATACGGAAGCGTCTTCTCACGGCTCAGAGCCTACATAAGAACTACGCTGACAGACGGCGACGACATCTAGAGTTTGAGGTAGGAGGTCATGTCTTCTTAAAGGTGATGCCTAAGAGAGGAGTGCTCAGGTTCAGCAAGTGGATAAAGTTGTCGCCGAGGTATATCGGGCCTTTCGAAGTACTTGAAAGGGTTGGTACAGTTGCTTACCTGTTGGCTTTACCGCCAAATTAATTAGGTGTTCACTCGGTATTCCATGTATCCATGCTTCACAAAATACACCCAGAACCGATTCATGTGGTGGATTGGAGTGAGCTTGTTGTTGATGCAGACGGGACCTTCGAGGAGGGACCGGTGCGCATTATGGATAGCCGGGATTAGGTTTTGCGAGGCAAGACTGTGAGGCTAGTGAAGGTATCGTGGCAGCACCGTGGTGTAGAGGAGGCGACATGAGAGCGTGAGGATACCATACGTACCAACTATCCGTTCCTGTTCGAGGATGGAGGTACAATTTTATAATTATAAGTATGATATTACTGTTGCATACGCATGTGGTTGAATGTGCATGTGTGAATTTCGAGAACAAAATTCTTTTAATGGGGGAAGAATGTAAAACTCGGGTAAATTTAAAATTTTTACGAAAAAAGGTAAAATGGTAATTTGCCACTATAGTGCGGGTTGAAACCTGTATTTTTTTAGATATCGGATGATGAAACAGATTCGTCTCATGAAACTTAGTTACCTAGATAATTTTTGTCGAATTCCAAAATAGTCAGATTTTTTACGTTTTATGAGACAACTGGGTATCGGGTGACCTCACAAACGTCCCCAGAAAAATAAATTTTATAAAATTTTCTTATAATTTAATTTAAGTTCATATAAAAATAATTTGAACTTAAACTAAGATAAAATTAAGACATTTCAGGATAAAAACGGACTCGTAAATAGAGAACGTGTGATGCAACGTAGACCGCACAATTAAATGGTATAAATAGGGGAGAAATATCTGATTTCTCCCCATTTCTATCAGTTGTCACACGTTAGAAGAGAAGAGAGAAAAGAAAAATAAAATTTTCTACCTTCTCCCTATGATCTACGAAGCTCCGTTGGTTGAATCGACTCGGACCAAGAGTTAAAGTTGATCACTTCGACGAGGGCTACGCAACCATACCAAGAACGAAGGATTTCACCGAAGATCCAAAGAGGATATTTTGGAAAAATCAAGGTTTTTGGGGCTTGGGAGGTATTTTTGAAGGTTCTACCCTTCATTTTACGCTTCAAGATGTAGGGTTCCCTCCTACTTAGGTTTATTTTCTAACCTAGGGTGTTTGTATGGAATGGGTAGGTTTATAGTTATGCATATCACTTACTTATTGTTATGGAAATGAGAAAATGGGTATAGAATGGTTTAAAATAAATTCCTAACTTTGAATTAATATATGAAAATTACTTGTGTAATTCCATGAATTTGGTATTATGTGGGCATGCTATGTGTTATATTATGCATTGTGAATAAGTATGTTATTGATATAGATTGTGGAATAACATTCTTGTGAATTATTATTGATACATGTTGTTAATATATTAGCATCATGATAAATTGTGGTAATTATATGCTTAGGATATACATTGCCATGAAATATGTTGATGTGCGGTTAAATTGCTCATTTGACATTCATTGTATTTTGGGCATGAAGTTGGCATCACATTCATGGGCATTATGCATGAGTGTGGGTGTGTGAGTACATGGTTTAATCAAACACCACACTTGGTGGTTACTGGGTGGGCTCAGAAACGTTGAATTGAATATCTAGCTGAGTCAGACGTTGCATGAAAAACTTGTGTCGGGTATAAGAAGGGATAAATACATTCTCGGGTGCAGTGGTGAGACTCCGAGAATTCGAATACCCAAATAAAGACACATGAACTTTTTTATAAAATAATCATTCTGTGTAAAACATCAATGACAGGGGTTTGGAATGCCCTGGTTTTTTTCATACATGTAGCATTGTATGGTGTGAAGCGAGCCGGGAAGGCTCAGGGTATATTGCATGAGTGAGTCTTATCTCATTTCATGGCATGGCATGACAGAATTCCAACATGGAATTGCATATACTAAATTGGAATAGATGATGCTTGTTGATTGTACATACGCACAATGCATATGCATCTAGGTTGGGGGAGTAGCCTCTGTAGGGGATACTCTATTGAACGTGGCTCACCTTATATGAAAAAATATTTCAGGTGCGGGATATACACCGGCGGCTGACGCTCATTCGGGGCCTCGAGGATGAAGAGAGGCCGACTTGTGGCCTTTACTCCATATTTTGTAAAACAATGTAAAAATTTATGTTTTGGGTATGTAATCGTATGCAATTGCTATAATAGAACTTGCATATATTAGTTTTTATGTGAAAAACCTTATTAAGCATGTTTTGGATGGTGGTGGAAAGGATTGAAATGAGTTTGAAATGCAAAACAGGCAAAAGTCAGCAAAGCATACCGATATGGCGTACCGGTAGGACGAGGTCCAATAAGCAAACCCTACCGATAGAGATTTTCTACTAGGCAAACCCTACCGGTATATATTTTTTAGTAGGCAAACCCTATCGATAGGAATTTTCCAGTAAGCTCACCCTACCGATATGCCCTACCGGTAGGCCTTCTAAAAATTTGAAATTTTAAAAATTATTTTGTCATACTTTTGGACTGTGAGTTCTTTGGTTCCAAGGATATAAATGGACATAAAATAAAAATAAATTGTGATATTTTGGACCCGGTTGGGTCAAATGACAAAATATGCATGTGTTATACGCGTGGGTAACAACCCCAGTTAAAGGAATTCTCTTGACGTGATGTTAGATTGGGCAACAATCATAAATATTTCCGTAGGTTGACGAATGGTCAACAGTTGACAAAGAACCCCCGGTTTTAGGGGTGTCACATTTTGAACTTAGATTAAATTATAAGAAAATTTTATAAAATTTATTTTTTTGGGGACATTTGTGAGGTCATCCGACACCTAGTTATCTCGTAAAACGTGAAAAATCTGACTATCTCAAAATTCGACAAAAATTGTCTAGATAACTAAGTTTCACGAGACGAATCCAACGGTGAAGTTTTTTTTGTCATCCGAGATCTAGAAAAATACAGGTTTTCAACCTGGACTATAGTGACAAATTACTATTTTGCCCTTTTTCATAAAAAGTTCAAATTTACTCAGGTTTTACAGTGTTCATATTCGAAAATATGTTTTAGTTAATAAAAATGATTTTTTTCATCCATTGATCTTGTGATTTTTTCAAGTATAAAACAACATCACGATTGAGATTTTTAAAATAATTTTTTATTAGCTTTGGTTCTGTGAGAATAATGTCTCTGAGCTAATTGTGTTGTTGGTAGCGGTGAAAATGGTATATTATGAAGAGGAACAAGTACATCAAACCCAATATATCCCATTGCTTTGGATTGGGAATTAGTTCCCCTACCATGTCCTCTATTTGCACTTATTGTATAATATGAGAAAAACTTAAAATTTAGGAGTTTTAGAGAAAAATAATACTATGAAGTTACTCTGTGAAGTCACATTGTCTATGAAGTGAAGTATCACTATAGAGTCACACTGTTTACTCCATATGAAGGGAACAACCACAATGTTTGAGAAGTGTTTTTTTTTTTAAATAACTCTTTCAATTGGCATGTTTGTGGGTAAGTGCTGCTTTCTTAAGACATTAATTGATGGGTTAGTTTTATTAAATCACTCTATGAAGTCATTTTTTTTATCAGTCAAATTGAAGGCACACTATGGTGTCAAGCTTTCTATGTGAAAGGAACAATCAAAGTGTTTGAGATGTGGTTTTTCTTTTACTTTGGAGTCGCAATACCTATCCATTATATATGAAGTCAATTTTATAATCACACTTTCAATGAACACTTTGTTGACACACTTTGTTTTCATAGAATGTTGTTTTGCTTAAGGAACCCTTTGTTATCACAGTTTTTTCTTATTTTGGCATATGAATTTATAGTATGACAAGGGGTTTTGGTTAATTTTTCTAGATGCAAAGAAATCATTAGTGTAGTGGCTTGGATACTACAATTACGCACACACACTCATTTGGTTTAATAGTGTGACCACGGAGTGTGACACCATTAACTAAGCAGCTTGTTTTTTTTTTTTTGGTACTATATTTACTAAGCAGCTTGAACACCACAATTACACACACATTCTTTTGTCTTAATAGTGTGACAACAGAGTATGACATCATTGTTTCAGAATATGATGTCTCAGTATCGTATCTACATAAAAGTTTTCATTATCAAAACAAATTCAGACAGTATCTAAATGTGAATTATGTACATCATATAATTATAAATTGATAAAATGCACAAAAATATTCAATTCAATTACGAAACTGTGACAAAAAAATTACATAAATACAATAATGTTACATTAACTAACAACAGTATGATCAAAAAAATGAAACCAAAAACTTGACCACTCAAAAAATCACTTGAAACAAAATGTAGAACCGAAAAAATTAACCAAGAAACAATTTCCAAAAAATAATTATACATAACATATTATCATATAAAAAAATTAAACCATGTCATAACGAAAGCATAATTTCAAAGATACGTAATACGTAAATTAAACTAGCACCGATATTATGTAAAAAATGAATGAAAGTATAATTTCGAACCTCATATGATTTGCAGTTTGACCTTAACGTTAACTAGTACAGATTAGTTGTTGAAGTTCTTGAAAATATAATCAGGTCAATGACGTATTGTAGAAAAATAAAAACGCTAATGACTAATAGAAGAAAGAAGATATGTTTGATGGTAAAGATACTGAGAACATAATTCAAAATTCAAAATGGCTTATGGTAAAAAGAAGATACTTTTGATGACAAAGATACTGATAATACAATTCATCCATAAAATTAAGAAATATTTAATATAATGTAAAAAATTCAATTCCTAAAAAAAACTGTCAAATCTGATATGCATGATTTATGTAGAGGATAATTACTCAAATAAAAATTTTAAAAACTCAAAATATGTACCTAGACACAATATATTTAGGAATATGAAGACTAAATGACTTAGGGTTGGGCTATTCCCAACCCTTAAATCTCATTTCCCACCTCATATAATCATCTTCAAACTACTAAGTTCCTCCCATCTATATCCACCACATCAATTACTAAATCCACCTTGTCAATATTCATTAATTAAAAACTAAATTTATTCAATTTTATTTCAACCTACTATAAAGGTAATGATCAAAATTTTATTTCGATATATTATTTCAGTACAAAAATATTTTAGGAATAGAATAAAAATAAATAATTTATTTTTAAAATATTAGTCAAAATATACTAAAATATCTTAAAAGCACCTCAAACAATTTCGAAGACATTGGTAAAAATATGTCAAAATATCTCAAAACACATCAAAATATTCTAGATCATTATAGAACATTGACATTTTTGCTTCAATTACTATTTTTGTTTTGATTTCTTTGTTATATATTTAATATTTTAATTGGATAGGTACAAAATAAAGTGAACTTAATCATTAATGGGGTAAGTATAGATGAGATAGATTTAGTAGTTTGAAATAAGAGGATTAAATGGGTGAGAAAGGTGATTTAAGGGGTAGAAGTAGCCCCACCCAATGACTTAATAGTATGATCTACGTACTTTAAGATAAATAAACATTATATGGTGTACCCCTTGACAATTTTTCGTAAAAATTTTGGATTTTGTTTTAGCATGGAGCTAATTCTCTCTTTTTTAGCTTTCATATGATTGACCATACCAGGACATGTGAAGCCTCTGTCAAGTAGGCCATCCTTTTATATCTTCTGAGTTGATTCTTTATCAATTTGAAGTTTTTGAAGTTACACCATTTAAAAATATCTCTTGCAACCACTTAATATTTTCAGTTCCATGCAGTATCCAAAGCCCCAGATGTAAAAATTTAGAGGCTTCGGTTATGTGAGAAAGCATATACCCTTTTTCAATTCAGCATATTAAGTCATTCCTTTGATTTGTTACCAGTAGGTCTAGCATGTGTCTCTAAGATATTAAAATCCCAATTCACAAGTAAATGATAAGCAAACCAATCTCTATTTTGGAAGATGTTTTAGTTTTGGACTCGAACTTTGAATGTATTTGCTTGGACATATGAATACTTTTAACTGCTCCAAATCTGATATCTAATCGCATTATGTATTTTAGATAATAGAGACATTTGTATTTAACAATCAACAACTCAAGAAAGGTACTCAAACAAAGTAGCTAACCATCTAGATATTAGTGATCAAGAGTCAATGAGCTCATAGGTTGGAACCAAAGAGCAGTCATTTGTTGTAAGTAATGTCAAGCAAAACTGAGTAAGATTTTCTCAACTTAAGAGCTTGATCGTCAATGTTTTTGCTACAGGCCAATCGGTCAATAGCACATCTTGAGAACTTTTTCATTGAGACAAAAACTGGAACATCTTCTCTCTTAAGTTAGACTGGCATTGGACCTCCTGTTATTCGACCTCCATATGGAAAAATGGCTGGCTTGCACTAATACAGAATTAAAACAGTAATTATCCACTTTTTTGAGGCAATCACATTTCTTATAATTTTGATTTCTTGTTTATCTTCCACAGTAAAATGCAGACATTAGAAGTTAGGAATTGCAGGCACTGATAGCTCATAGTGATTTGAAGGGTGCGGTTTTTGTTTTTTTCTTTTTTCATCAGCCAAAATTGTAACCGTACTTAAAGAGAGGAAAGGCAGGTTTTGTTTGGTTCTCTGGAGTTTCAGAGTTGGTCGGAATCTGATTCTTGTGCATCGTTGGATGTATCCTAAGGTGAAGTGACCTGTCTATCTCTCATTTTTCATCCACACCCTTAGCTACCCTCCTCTATAAAGCCATCACCTCTTTATTGTCAACTTCTTCAACCAAGTAGGCCATTGCATTGGGGTGAAGAAAAGGCAACAAAACTAGAAGCCAAAATAGGGTTCTTAATCCATGAGGCGAGGAACAATCCAAAATTTTAGTCCCAGATGCCTTGTAACAGGGTTATCCACTTTTCAAATTCTCTGCTTTAATGTGCGCACAGTGCCTACACATTAAAAGCTATCTAAAGCTAAAGGCTGGTCCGATTGGAAATGGTAACCTTTACTAAATTTTCAACCTAAGTTCGAGCTTCAAATTAAAAAAAGCAAAAAATTAGAAGTTATCTATTACTATTGCCACAACGACTGTAGGCAAAATTGTGGACTTAAAAACTTCAATCAATGAAAAGGAGGCCAAATCTAAGAGATACACAGTTACATTTAACCAAACAGCATGACAATAATTATGCAATTTCCTCGTAATACATTGGAAAAGGGGAGTGGGAATCGTACAATCACAGCCTACTTTACATTCATTACCACTATCATCCTCACTTCAGTGGAGCAAGCTTCACAAATGAGAAGTCCTCTTCATTCCTGGTTTCTCCCCCAGGATGGGGTACACTTGTCTCAGTCTCTGAATCATCATGATCAACTCGTATCATCAAACTGGTTGTTGATGATATGGGAGATGATGGATCTGCTTCAAAATCAGATGTTTCATGGTCCTCATAGGTATACGAACGAGTTGAGTGACCAGTGGTCTTGAAGCGATGAAGTGTAGCTCCAGAGGAGTTCACAGTTGAAGTCAAAGAAACATCAGGGCTTCCTTTACCCAGAGTTCGAGTAGGGGACTTTCCTGCCCTTCCTCCTTTTTTCTTCTTCACAGCCATACGCCACTTCTTAAGGGCCTTGGATGTTTGTTCATCAAAGATAGATTTCTTCATGTGTGAACCCATCTGCAAATTTCCAACATGACAACAATCAGCCAAGTAAATTAAGTATTAGACGCAAACAGCTCCAACAATACTAATTCTTTTAACGTGTTTTTAACATTCATGGGATAATAATCAAGAAACACTAAACACTTTTCTGCAACGTTAACATCGTTATAGATATTTGGTCCATTTGTTCTACCCAAAACTGCTCGGTTCCTGAATGCAGGACAATGCAGCATCTGATATACAGAGAATTAAATATTCTTGGAATCAGTTGTCCAAGGGAAATTCAATATTAGCTTCCAAATTCCTCAGATTAAGTAGAAGGAGCATGCAACGGTGATTGTACCTGGGCTATAAGGGAATACAGTGGTAGTGTAATGTAGCTGCATAAAAATAGGACTCCTCCCCTGTGCAATCAAACAGAAATTCACTCAATTTAGTTCATGTCTACATCTTCTGAGTATTTCCATTGAGAATTGTAGAACTAAAAGGGCATACCCTAGAGCAATTTTCGCAATTACAAGGTTGAAATTATCATGGAAGCAAGATTTCAGCCCAAACTCATACTGCACGGTAACATAAAATTGGTCATTTTTCTCTAAATGTTAAGAATTGTTAAATAGTAACTTTAAAAATAATATTTCGATTGCTTTATATTGTAAAGAGTTCATTACCCATATCCACAAAAAGTATGTTAGTTGGAATGCATTCTGTAAGCACCAAAAAGCTGTTTAGGAAAGAACAGAACAAAAAACCGAAAAAAGATAAAGCAAAATAAATACAGACTGCAAATTGTTAGTAGACTGATAAGTAAGGGAGCATATTCTATAATTGGCGCCTTTGAATCAGGATTAACTGCACAGTGGAATGTGAATCCCACATGAACATTCAAGCAGATGTGTCAGGCTGCCACCTATAGACAAGTAGTCCCTCCATTAAACCGAATGCCCAAATATTCAGGGACTTTAAAAAAAAAAGGCAACGTAAATTATATGAATTTAATAAATTAGTATAATGACATTTGCCCACCAAAACGGATCCCAATCTGAATCAGATGCTCTACAGCACTGCAGCAGATTTGTGTGGGCTTTAAAGTGTGCTCTAAGGTAGTTCTCACGATTAATCAACCCACTCGTCTTGGGCACTTCCCAACTCACTGGCAATAAAAGGAGAACTAACTCTAACCTCCAGTATCTACACAATTTTAATAAATTTAGGGAACTGGGCAGGAACACTGAACTTGAAAAGTTCAATCATGGTGATATAATATACTATGAATTAAAAAAAGGGCGGCCAATGCATGAGACTCCTGTCATTGTAGAGTCCAGGGAGGGTCATACGCAAACTTGCAACTTGAACCCTTGACGCCCAGTTCACAATAGAGCAAGCAACCTTATTGCTATGCCAAAGCTGACCCTCAGGCAACTCAAACCCTTGACGCCCAAGTGATATACTATGTATCTAGATTTAAATTTATGTTATTTTTTAATTGATAGTTCTTGAAGATGGAGGACATGTAATACCTGAAATAGTGCAAAGTGGATAAGATGAAGAACTAACTGAGGCTGACCAAACCAAAAGTATTTGTCTGAGCCTTGCACAAGAGGCATTCCTTGGACCACTGCATGTCTTTCTGTGATGTCAAGAGCCATCCTCGTCAAAACAGCTTGAAGCTTTGTTCCAACAGCTAAGATTATCTGAGGACAAGTGAAAATAAGGATTTATGTTGCCCACTAACACATAATTACACAACCAAGAAAGGATCCTTACAGTCGGAGGAATTAAGGATGCCCAAAACAATGCCCGCCACCCTGAAAGATATTTAATGCTTTTGATGAACAATAGCAATTCAAGATTCTATTGGAAGTGGAAAATTATTATGAACAAGTGACGCACCACTAACATTTAGAAGCAAGAAAACCACAAACGATGCCCATAACACCGGACTGCCAACAAAATAAAAACCTTTATAAAATTGTTGAATAAAAATCAACAACATATCCAATAAAAAGACTATTACCTGACCCCCACAACTGTCTTGAAGTCATCCTCTAATGACCTCTTGATATATTTTTGGAAGTTAAATTTACTTCCAGGGGCCAAATGGACCTACAGAACCGCTTAATTAAAAAAGTGGGATAAAATAAAAGGAAAAAGAGAATAAAAAAATAGAATATATAATATGTGAAAAAAGAGACTCACAGAGATGAATCCATTCCGCAAGGTCAAGTAGTCAGATCTACTAACAGACCTGAAAAATTGTCGAAAGAAGCATCCCTGCAAGAAGGAAATATTTTGACAATCTTACATGATGCTGGACAAATAAGATTTACTGTATCCTATAAAAAGCAGTCAACGAAGCCCTAGCTATTATAAGACTTGGATTGCACACCCAGTCCTCAGTATCCAGTTATTTGTACTTGCACCCAAGGATCGAAATTTCGTTTCGAAGTACCGTTTCGGTCAGCTCAAAAATGAAAACGTTTCGGAAACGTTTCGAAAACGCAATGGAAACGCAGAAAAAATATGGAAACGCATAGAAACACAAATAAAATCCATTAATTTATAAAGATATGCTAAATAATTGATTAATTCAACATATTTATTGGGTTAACATCTATTTATACAAGAATAAATTTAAATTTGAGGGAAAAAAAGACTTGACATGAGGCGAAAGTCACTTAAATTAGTTTCAAACACTTAATTTTTATGAAATAAACACATTTTTACATAATATTAAGGTCTTATAATACACATGAAATGCTAATGAGTACATACTTACATGGTTACATCCATCCCCCTGTAGAGTGTCGAGCAGGCTCATACATCGGTGTAGGCTCTGGGTAGCTACTTAGAGAAACTCCATATGTGACATAAATATGATGACAATAGTTACTCCAAATCATATTATTACGGTAATATAATCCAATTAATAATACTATTTTATTATAATACTAATAATGAAGGGTATCAAATTAAATTAATGATACTTATGTATACTTAAAAATTAAATGTAATTGAGTGAGTATTAAATGTAATTACAATGGGTATTAAATGTAATTGTTAATACTTATATAAATGTAATTGNAATGTAATTACAATGGGTATTAAATGTAATTGTTAATACTTATAACCAAAAAAAAAAAAGCAAAAGACTTGCACAGCAGTGGGGTATTAAATATAATTACAGTAAGGTATTAAATGTAATTATTTATTCTTATAACAAAAAAATTATAAAAGACAGAAGAGCAGTGAGAATTAAATGTAATTATAATGGAGTTTTAAATATAATTATAGTGGGTATTAAATGTAATTACCGTGGGTATTAAATGTAATTATTCATAGTGAACCGAATATATCATTGTTTTGTCGAAACAGTACTGTTTCGACCGAAACGGTCCGAAACAGTGCCGTTTCGACCGAAACACTGGAATTTTGTGATTCAACTACTGTTTCGTTTCGGAGTGTTGAAATTCCGAAACGTTTCGGACGTTTCGGACGTGTCGACACGACATTTTGATCCTTGCTTGCACCTTACCAAAGAACTATACAAAGTTACGTAAAAAAGATAATAAAAATGATAATGATCAACCAGAGAAATATATCTTACAATGTAAAAGAAGAATGGTATCTTGGTCCAAAAACTAGTATGTGCGCGCACAAACGATGTCTCATGCGTAAGCCTGAATCTTGAAGGATCTGCATGTCCGCATTATGGCAAAAGATAAATTCATTGAGAAGACTAACTTCAGGAGTGAGAATAGCTGACTAAATTCAACCTAGAAATTAAAGGATAAGTTTTCTTCACATTGTGCAATGATATACCATTGGAAAACTCATAGTCATGGGACGAAACCTCCTTCTCCCACTGCTTCCAGCCACGAATCTACATAACATCACTTTCATCAGACAATCATTAAATACAGAAGGTAGACCAAGTCTGGCACTTGGAGTAGTTATTACAACCTAAAAAACAATATGTGTCCAAACCCCTGTCAGCAGATGTGTTCACCTCAGGATGGATAGAGATAACATACTGATACTCCTTTAGCACTTGGATTTGGTTCAGGCCATCCAAAGACATTACAGGCTTGTGGTTTTTAGCAAACATATATAATTGTTGATTCAATCCATCTCACTATGAATATTCTTTGCTCTATGCCTAGGAACATATTCACTTGAGACCAATTCTGTATCTTGTTTAGCTTTTTGAATCAAATCTGATACGAGATCCACAGACTCATGGACACTCTAAGACTACAAAATTAACCTAAGTACAATTCAAGTTGGGATTAAGACTAGATCAAATAAATGCTTGTTTGGATCACTCATGAAATCAAATAGTTGAAGTCAAACTTAACTTGGCTCTCATTGATTTTTCAAGCCAAGTTCCTGTTTTGTCTATTGAAAATGGTTTTGTGTATACCGGTGTACAACCTTCTTATACAAAGCTGAGTTCTACTCAATTTCAAGACGGAAGCACCAAAATTGAAAGTTTGCTCGGATTTATTCACAAAACAATGAGTGAAGCACAAGCTTAGTTTGAGAATCATTAATTTTTCAATCCACACCCGATACCACGAATCTGCTAATCTGACTTTTACCGAATATTACTTTGGCAGGCATTTCCCTTCTCATTTTATTGGAGATCACATCATAAAGAATTTTTATATTACTTGTAAGAAATTAAGATGGCATTGATGAACTAAATTCTTTTCAAGGCTCAACATCAACAAACTAATCCATTTCAATGAGATGAGAATGTCAAAATATAGCTCACTTTCTTACACTGGACCACCCTTGTATAGATGGCAATGGTATAGCAGTTCAACTATAGCAACAAATATAAAAAGCATACAACATTTCAATCTACCTTTAGTCTCCCAAGCGCCATAGTAACAGCACTGTATACCACATGAAAGACAGCTAAGAAGAATATGAGGATGTGTAACTGATGCAGTCCATCAACAGTTATAAGTGGCACTTTCCCCTGTTGGGAACAGTCAGATAATTTAAAGCAAGAATTAATGAATGACATAATCTCGTACAGTGATGAGAAGATATATGAAAAGGATCACAATTAGGATAAGTCACAAAGAAAAGGGATTAATAGTAATGTTGGTTAATTTTGAAAGGGGAAAAAAGGCAAAAGAATGCACAGCATTTACTGAAATGTGAGGTAGTAGAGAATTATTTTAACTAGATGCAATGTTTTAACTATTAAAATGTCATAGAGAGAATTGGTTAATGTTTGTGTGTGTGGACGTGCAACCTAAAGCAAGGAAGATTCCAATTTAAGTGACCGATATGAAATTCTAAAGATGACAAGTTGACAAAACCATGAGTCGTCAACCACAAAACAAGTATGGTTTCTTTCTCTAATTTTGTCTCTAGAAATCTCTCTAGAGAAGCATCTTCAAAAATATGGCCAAGAAATCTAAGACTAAGAAAACCCCCACAATGGAGGAATCTAGGAAGCTTTCCTTGAGGGTGAACTTCAAGTTTCTCCATCTAATGAGCTTAAGGTAGCAGATTCACATGAACCTTATGATAAGCTTGAAGGCATTTTGGATAAAGCTGAACTTGGCATGAATTCTTAGCTACTTGGGAAGTGTATTAAGAACACCTTTGTACCCCGATGCTCCTACTCAATCAAAGAGAAGACTTAGCTATGCTAGGAGATGCATTCAAATTTAAACAACCAAAGCCTTACAGTCAGTCCTTCAAAATCAAACTTGAATATAATTAAGTGGTTGATCCATGGAAACCTCAGAAGTGCGACAAATGCAAGCTCTTTGGCCACTGCCCTTTATGTCTTGTCTCCTCAAAGCCCCCTCCTTCTAAAGCACGGAAGAAAAAGGAGGATGCCAAGCAAGATAAAGATAGACAAATGGAAAGAAAACGAAATTTAACCGGTAAAGAAAAAGGTGTGAGAAGACCCTTCCATGTACATAAAAGGAGAAGAATGCTCATCTACTAATCCTTGGCCAATCAACTCTATTTTAACAGAAGAGCTTGATGCACCCAGCCTAATAAGGGAAGCAAAGAGGATAAGAAGAAAGATCAACAAGGGACTCTAAGTGCGAATTTGAAACAAAATTCTCCTTATATGAGTGAACACTCATCTAGAGAAGATAATAGAAGACAACTTCATGAAAGATGTCAATGAATGAAGGATTCCTGAGTTAAACAGAGGGCCTCTAGCCCCTCAAAGGAAATAGTGTCAAAAACGGCACAACAAAATTTATGAAGAAACCATCTGAATGTGGATAATTAGTAGTTAAAATTAGCATATCACTATGCCTTTTTAAGACTAATTATAGTTTGATAGAGTTTAAATGATGACATTTCAGGTCCTAAAGTGAACAAGGGTTCAAGGGCAACAAATATCAGACTTGAATGTAACACCAGCATATTGGGGGACAAAATTGAAAAAGTTTGGATCAAAGTAAGAACGTTCGAACGCCAACTCATGTTCGAACGTTCCCTTGAATTATTTGAATATCATAATGTTGAGACATGGCGTGTTGCAGTTAAGAAGGAAAACATTGAGGTACTTGAGTATCACGTTCGAACGTTCTCCTCCACTATTGAGGACCAGGCTAATGAGTGCAAGGACAGTAGTTCAAGGCGTATGAAAGTAGATCTCCAAAAGAACATAGGCCACTTGAATGGGGAATTCAGACTGAATCTCCACGTTCGAACGCCCATCAAGCAAAGACAGTAACAACGTTCGAACGCCAGACAACGTTCGAACGTTGTCCCAAGACTGGCTGCAGAGTGGATGGCTTTCAGTAGGACTTTCAAGGCCCGACACTATTCTTTCACACCCTTTTGTCCCCTCCTCCTTGCTCATAAATACTCCCCTTGTGGAGCTTCAAAAGGGAGTTGAATTGGCACTAGACCAACATTTCTTAGCTTGTTATAGAATTAGTCTTAGATTTAGGCTTTCAATTACTTGCAAAAAGTAAGGTAGATCACCTTTTGGTTGCAGTGGAAACCCTCCAAAAGTGACTAGCTTTCTTCTACTTTTATTAATTGTCTTTCACTTCCATTGCTTGAGCTTCATTCTTCCCTTAGAGGAGTGAAACTCTTCCACTTTTCTAGAGTTTTACCAAAGTCGTAAAGGGTAGAACGTGATTCACTCATTCTTTATCGAAGATCGGCTCCTCCCTTATTGTACTTTACCTTATAATTCCTCTACTTGGAGGGACGAGCATCACTCACTTTTCTAACTTTACCAAAATCATGAAGAGTGAGTAGTTTCTCATTCACTCTTTAGTAACAGGTGATGGACATGTATAAATTATCCGAAAGTTATATTTTTGCATTTCATTGATGCTTAAATGTTTTATATTTCACTTGCTTATTGAATGATTGACTGCATCTAGCAAACTTAAGGTATTTTGTATAACCGTGAGTACTTTCTATAACATAGATGACTCTTGCATAGAAAAACTCTTTGGTTCAAGACAAGTACTCCGACTAGATCTTCATGACTACCCTTCAATCTTCACCATTATTGAACTTCATTTAAATGATGAAATATTAATGTCATGGTTGGATGCCTTGTAGAAACATTTGTTTGTTTATAGACGGGTTGAGTTTCGGCACAGACAATTCTTGTAAACTTCTAGAAAGGCATCGGAATCATACGCTTAATTATCACAATCCACCTTTATCTTCTGATTAACTTGTTATTGATACGGGAGTTAATTGAGCTACCAAGAACAAGTATAATAAACCGGATGATTAACTACACGTTCAGATCCTCGAGCTAAACGGCAATTGTTTACATTTGAACTTATCTTATATTTTTTCTTGGAAAAAATGATATATTTGGCCCAGGAAAATCTCTAAACATTGTCACTATAAATCTCAAAGGTTACAATCACATAGTTTCTGTCACTGCTTACTTCAAAACACCAACAATAGTTCCATGTGGATTCGACTCCGGACTTAACCGGATTATTACTACAACTTGACCGCCTATACTTGGGTGTACACATATCGGATCAAGTCGGTGGATACCTATTCCCTCAAGATATGAGGGATCGCACTGTTGTTGTTTTGTTTTTATTGTCTAATCTTCAAGGTTGGTCCATTGGGATATGCAAGGAAAGTACCTAGGTTCTTGGGTTGTTAAATTACTTTATTCTCTTAGAATGTAGTGTCGAGTACTGATAATCAGAGCATGCTCTTGTAGCCTTAATGCAAATATTATACATCTATATTTTCAAAAAACAGTCTCGTGAAATATGGTGGGCTTCATAACCCATCATATGAGATTTCTCCTTCAAATTCACTAGTCTCTGTCAATCACATAATATGGAAGATACACTCCACTCAAACCAAGTTACTTTTGACTTTGTGAGTCACATATTCTTCAATTTCTCTCTCTCCCCATTAAGTATTAACAATCACGCCTACATAACGATGCTAATCACTCAGTAGTATCTTTTGATTTCTATCTTCACTTTCTGTTTCTACTTTTGCGGTTACCAAAATTACATTCTAATACTTACTCATTTTAGACCTTTCTGATTCAATTGCTTCTCTCCAAATTTCTGATTCAGTGTTAATCCTTCATTTAATTTCATTAACAACAACAAAATTACCAGAGAATACCATACAACCTAGCAAATATCTGTCGATCCATCCCTAGCGCACATATGTGTAGCTTTTACCAAAAAAGGCTGAAAGTATCAAAGGACAGTTAACATGTGTACACTAATCAGCTTGTAAATGCATGTTGGGTCCATCACTACTTGCAAGCAGGTGAAACAAATTGCCTACGATTTCCTCACTGCAGCCACTGTTGAAAAGTTTACATCCCTTTGCGAATGGAAGTTGTTAATTAAGTTCGAGATATCAGGAAACAAGCGGATAGCTAAATGGGTAAGTTTACAAGTCAATTAATTCTTCATTTCCCAAAGCAAATCCAAATTTTAATTCTTGCATTTTTGTTTTGAAATTTCAAAAGCTAATTGCATATGAATAACCAATCTTGCATCCAGTAAATTTTTAGAAAACTAGCCAAAATTGATATCATCAAAACTAATCTATCAGATGAACTATATTGCATTCAGGCCCTTTTGGACTTGGTGCTTGGACTTGGACTTGTTGAGTAAAGTATGTTCAAAATTTGCATATATATATATATATATATTGCATTTTGCAGGCCTTGTAAACTGTAAACTGATGGAAACCTTTTGCCTAAATTCAATCAGGCACTCAATCAAAGTCAAATTCCAGCATTGTCATTTTCAAAAACTTAAATCAGTTAAAACTTAAAACTACAAGTGCACTGAAGTTTATTAGCAAGGCCGTATTCAAGAATTGGTACACATATTTTATTGCTATGGAGCCTATATGATGAAGTATTTCACAAACACGTCACTTTAATTGGAGATTAAAAAATATAATCAATCCAATCAACAACAAAGATGTGCCTTTTGCTCGACATCATATGGATGAACAAGATAGCAGTGATGCCCATAAAATTATCATCTTTATTGTCATTTTTTGTCACCAGCACAACCATAGCATATCCATTAAAAGTTTATTTCCAATATGCAAGCTGCCAGTAGGTACACTCACCTCTTTGCAACCAGAAGGGTCTTCACCAGCGGCTAATAATCTATGCTCATACCACAAAAGCCTCCGGCGATTTTCCTCTTCTTTGGCCTCTTCTTTGGCGGCAGCTTTGTCATGCGCAGGACATGGTAACATAGAGTCAGCAACTTTAACCGGAATACAAATTTTGGCGATGTAATACTGACTAAATGTCAGTAGTAGTGAAATAAAACCCAGAATCATCAACTCTGCAATAATCCAATGGAATTCAATGAAGGATCAAAATATTTTCGTATTGGGCTGGAGCAGAAATAAAGAAAAAGAAAAGGGCACAAACGAATTTTTTTTTTTTTTACCAGCTTTAACCTTCTCCAAAGCCTCAAATAGAGCTCTCTTGTGCCTTTCTGTTAACAACTGCATAAAAATTGTATGTCGGCAATAAGTTCTAACTTAATCAGAACACTTAAGGAAGCAAAAAAAAAATGGGTAAGGAAACAAAAAATTAAAAAGAAATAAATCAACATTTCTATTAACTTAAGCAACTTGAACTAATAACACCAGAAACTAGGAGGAAAATAATGGAAATAAAACTGAAAACAAGGACTTTACCAACATAACAAACCAAGAAAACAGATGAATAGAAGACAAGATACGAAAGTTGAAAAGGCAAACAGAAGAACAACATACGAAAAATTCAAAAAAATTTAAAAAAGGGAACGTCAAAATAATCAAACCAAAGAATGAAAAGGCACCAAAAAATAATCAAACTTTCAGCTACTGCTTTCCATAAACTTTCCGCCAAAATGAAAATAAACCCATGATATTTATAAACTGCAATCAAGAGAAAGCAAAAACAGCAGCAAATATACTTCATTATTCAATTCATAATAAATACAGTTGAAGCCTATAAATACCGTACATGTCCAACTTTGTGAAGAATCTTCTCCAAGGCAATGGAAATTAGGATGATGACTGCACAGACACTCGCCACGGCCCATGTGGGTGTCTGATCAAGCTCCCTCGTCGTTCCACTGCTTCCACCTGCCATAATTCACCCACCCACCAACCACCACCTTCAGAATCCGGAGGGAAGGAGAGAGAGAGAGAGTTGCAGAAACCGAAGGATGAGGTTCTGCAGCTAATACAATATCAAAAAAATTGGATTTGAAGACATGCAATGATTTTTCAAGAATTTTGGATCCAGAATTATACATCAGCTCTTTAAAGTAACACCCAGTTGGTGAGGACAATCTGACATTCAAAGGAGGTAACGTGGATACTATTTATTTATTTGCTAATTTTATTCTACAAATTTTAATGGTGGTTTTGTTTATCACACTCCAGAGGGCGGGCATACCAGAAGCCCAAGGTTTTGTTGACTTTTAAATGTTTAAAAAACAGGGGAGGGGTAAATGTTAAGTGGACTCCAAAAGTTGATACTATTTATGCATTTTGTCGATTAAAATCATTATCCTAATAAATATTAAAACTCATAGTTAAAATATTGACACTGATTGATAAAGTTAACTAAATGTGTCAATTTTTAGAGTCTAAATAACATTGTTTAGTGCATCTCCAAATCTTACTCTTTTTTATACTTAAATTTAAATATGAGTAAAATTAGTTGAAAATATTTTTCTAATTCTAAACTCATACTCATATCAAATGAAGGGAAACCCTTTTTTAAGCCCAAATCAAGGGAGACACTTTTTTAAACTCAAATCAATAGAGACTTTTTTTTAAACCTAAATATTTAATAGTAAAATTATACCCTCTTTTAAAGATTCAATGAACATATTTTACCATAGGTAAATTGGGGTTTCTCTTTGATGAGCCCAGATCTAACTGGGTCAGTCGGGCCCATTAAATCAAGGGAACCCAAGTTAGTTAAAAGGCAGCTCAAGTCCACTTCGTCAAACCAACCCAATCTAAGATCCAAGAAGCCTGAGAAGATAAGAGCACATGAGAGAGAGATTATCGAAATACGCACTCATGAGGATTAGTCCTACCTTAATTGTACTTATCTTTTGTAAATATTCTCCCTGAGGACGTAGTGCCTTCACACTCACGTCACCGCCTCATCTCACTGCCTGACTATGCTTATATATTGTAAGCACTCTCTACATGGAGGAACACATCTCCCAATACACCTCTCTACACCTACACACATAACTTCTCTCTCCTAGCTATTGTACCTCTTCTAGAGCTCTCTCTCTCTCCGTTACTTTATTCATCAATAAAGACATCTGGCCACCGCTTTCGTTTTTCGAGAGTGGAATAAGTTGATTAGTAGTTAAAATTAGCATATTACTATGTTCTTTTAAGACTAATTATACTTTGATGGAGTTTAAATGATAACATTTCAGGCGATAAATTGTACAAGGGACTAAAGACAATGAGTATCAAATTTTCATGCAACACCAGGAAATTCTGGAGAAAAATTGGAAAAGCTTGGACTAAGCTAAGAATGTTCGAACACCAATTCACGTTCGAAAATCCACTTGAGTGATTGAAGACCAGACTGCTGAGACATGGCGTGTTGCAGCCAAAAAGGAAGACTCTGAGGTACTTGAGTACCACGTTCGAACGCCAACTCACGTTTGAACTTCCACTTGAATTGATTGAAGACTAGACTGATGAGTGCAAAGCGCCAAGATGTGCATGNCATGGTTGGATGCCTTGTAGAAACACTTGCTTGTTTATAGACAAGTTGAGTCTCGGCATAGACAATTCTTGTAAACTTCTAAAAAGGCATCAGAACCATATGGTTACTTCTCACAGTTCATTTTTATCTTCCGATTAACTTGCTATTGACACAGGAGCTAATTGAGTTATAAAAGCACAAGTATAATAAACTGGATGATTAATTACATGTTATGATCCTCAAACTAAAGAGTGAATGTTTACATTTGAATTTATCTTATATTTTGTCTAGAAAACTCTTGGAAAAAATCGTATATTCTATTCAGGAAATCTCATAACTTCAAACTCTCAAGGTTTTCAGTTACTTGGTCTCTATCATTGCTTACTTCAAAACACCAATCATAGTTCCCTGTGAATTCAACTTCGGACTTAACTGGATTATTACTACAGCTTGACCGCCTGCACTTGGGTGTACACNTTAGAAATAGATTTTCACAAAAGACCACAGGTCACCTAAGTGAGAAGGTCAAGCCCCATTTGGCGTTCGAACGCCATAAAGCAAAGACAGAAGAAATGTTCGAACGCCATACAATGTTCAAATGCCCATAAAGGAAAAATAGATACAACATTTGAATACCAACTCACGTTTGAACGTTCTCCATAGGCAGACTGCAGAGTAGTTGGCTTTTTACTTCGACTTGGACGGCATACACTATTCCTTCACACTCTCTTGTCTCCCCCCTTTTCCTCCTTACCTATAAATACTCCCCTTGGAGGAGCCTTTAAGGGAGGATGTTTTGTGGTAGAAGACCAGAACTTGGTTTATAAGGCTTAAACTACACCAAGAACTAGTAGAGAGCTAGATAAGGTCTTAGACTCCCACTCATGTAGTTAGATGTATGTTATATTTGCTTGTATCAAGGGAGCTAGTTCATTTTTTGGTTAAGGAAGTAACCCTCCATATTTTGGCTGAGGAAGCAACTCTCCATTTGTTGGTTGAGGAAGCAACCCTAAAAAAGTAACTAGTTTCATTCTACTTTTATTGTTTATTTCTTTCACTTCCATTGCTTGAGTTTCCTTCTTTCTCGGAGAAGTGAAACTCTTCCACTTTTCTAGAGCTTCACCAAAGCCGTGAAGGGTGAGACGTGATTCACTCATTCTTCGTTGAAAATCAGCTCTTTGTTTATTGTGATTTTACATTGTAACTCTTCTACTTGGAGGGATGAGTATCACTCATTTTTCTAGCTTTACCAAAGCCATGAAGAGTGAGTTGTTCCTCATTTCACTCTTTAGTAAGAGGTGATAAATATGTATAAATTTTCTGAAAGCTATATTTGTGCATTTCCTTTATGTTTTAATGCTTTATATTCCACTTGCTTAGTAAACTATTGAATGCATCTAGCAAATATAAGGTACTTTGTATAACCGTTGGTTCTTTCTATGTCATGGATGACTTTTGCATAGAAAGACTCATTGGTTCAAGACAAGTACCCCGACTAGATCCTCGTGACAACATTTCAATCTTCACCATTATTGTGCTTTATCTAAAGAATGAAATATTAATGCCATGGTTGGATGCCTTGTAGAAACACTTGCTTGTTTATAGACAAGTTGAGTCTCGGCATAGACAATTCTTGTAAACTTCTAAAAAGGCATCAGAACCATATGGTTACTTCTCACAGTTCATTTTTATCTTCCGATTAACTTGCTATTGACACAGGAGCTAATTGAGTTATAAAAGCACAAGTATAATAAACTGGATGATTAATTACATGTTATGATCCTCAAACTAAAGAGTGAATGTTTACATTTGAATTTATCTTATATTTTGTCTAGAAAACTCTTGGAAAAAATCGTATATTCTATTCAGGAAATCTCATAACTTCAAACTCTCAAGGTTTTCAGTTACTTGGTCTCTATCATTGCTTACTTCAAAACACCAATCATAGTTCCCTGTGAATTCAACTTCGGACTTAACTGGATTATTACTACAGCTTGACCGCCTGCACTTGGGTGTACACATTTTGGATCAAGTCATAAGTCACCCAGACCGAACCACTATATATCTATGTGTTAATTTTATATTTACTATTTTGTCATTGATTATTTTATTTACTGTCTATTAATTACACCTCTTCACATACTTGACTGCTAATTAGCCCCCATGGCACTCTGCTGAAGTACGTTGTCTCTCTCCACTTTGCCACATCAAACAATCAAGCTAAATATGAGGCACTCATATCAGGCTTGAAGCTTGCGTTGGGGATGGAGGTCGTCTACTTGATAGCCTACAGTGACTCCTAGCTTATAGTTAACCAAATAAAGGGAAACTTTGAGGCAAAGGAGGAAAAAAAATGCAAGAATACCTCTTCGTAGTCTAAGATATGCTAAAAAAGTTTGTTTGGTTCCAAATCCACCATGTGCCTCAAGAGGAGAACGCCATGGCAGACACCCTCACCAAATTCGCATCTGCCAAGATACTCATGGGCCTGGCACTGATAGGCTACCAGTTCGAACCAAGCACCTCCAAGACAGAGGAGGACGATGTCAATTGTGCATCCTTAAAAGCCAACTGGATGACTCCCATCCGAGCTTACCTAGAGAAGGGCGCTCTCATAAACAACCCAATGGAGGCCAGAAAGTTGAGAATGAGAGCTTCCAGGTATGTCATCTTGCAAAACACCCTCTACGAAAAAAGTTATTCCCTACCACTATTTCGTTGTCTTACCCCCGAGAAAGCCGATTACGCAATGAGGAAAATCCACGAGGGAATAATGGACATCACTTAAATGGACGTTCACTAACCCACAAAGCAGTTAGGTAAGGCTATTACTGGCCTACCATGATCAGAGGCACCCACGAGTTTGTTAGGAGATGTGACAAGTTCCAACAAGCAAAACACTCGCGAGTTTGTTTGCGATTGTGCCTAGACAACCACTCAAAGAGCTAGCCACCATTGAGAGCCCATGACCCTTCTCCATGTGGGGGTTCGACATCCTAGGTCCCCTACCTGTGAGTCAGGGGCCAGTGCAAGTTCGTAGTGATATCCATTGACTACTTTACTAAGCGGGCAAAAGCTAAGGCCGTAGCCAGGATAACAGAACAAAAGATAAAAAACTTCATTCGGAAGAGTTTAGTCTGCTGCTTCAGAATACGTCACGCCATTGTAAGTGACAATGCCAAACAGTCTAAGAACAAACTACTTAATAGCTTTTGTGCCTACCTACAGATCAAGTAACCTTACTCCAGCCCTGCCCATCCGCTGGCAAACAGACAAGCAGAGATCACCATCAGGACCATACTCCGCAATTTGAAAGCCAGATTGGAGAGTGCAAAAGGACGATGGGTAGACAAACTACCGGGAATGTTGTAGGCCTACCAAACGACCCCAAGGAGCCCCATGGGGGAGACCGATTTTTCTCTAGCCTACGGGACGGAGGCGGTTATACTCATTGAAATTGGGGTACACTTCCTTNAAGTCACCCAGACCGAACCACTATATATCTATGTGTTAATTTTATATTTACTATTTTGTCATTGATTATTTTATTTACTGTCTATTAATTACACCTCTTCACATACTTGACTGCTAATTAGCCCCCATGGCACTCTGCTGAAGTACGTTGTCTCTCTCCACTTTGCCACATCAAACAATCAAGCTAAATATGAGGCACTCATATCAGGCTTGAAGCTTGCGTTGGGGATGGAGGTCGTCTACTTGATAGCCTACAGTGACTCCTAGCTTATAGTTAACCAAATAAAGGGAAACTTTGAGGCAAAGGAGGAAAAAAAATGCAAGAATACCTCTTCGTAGTCTAAGATATGCTAAAAAAGTTTGTTTGGTTCCAAATCCACCATGTGCCTCAAGAGGAGAACGCCATGGCAGACACCCTCACCAAATTCGCATCTGCCAAGATACTCATGGGCCTGGCACTGATAGGCTACCAGTTCGAACCAAGCACCTCCAAGACAGAGGAGGACGATGTCAATTGTGCATCCTTAAAAGCCAACTGGATGACTCCCATCCGAGCTTACCTAGAGAAGGGCGCTCTCATAAACAACCCAATGGAGGCCAGAAAGTTGAGAATGAGAGCTTCCAGGTATGTCATCTTGCAAAACACCCTCTACGAAAAAAGTTATTCCCTACCACTATTTCGTTGTCTTACCCCCGAGAAAGCCGATTACGCAATGAGGAAAATCCACGAGGGAATAATGGACATCACTTAAATGGACGTTCACTAACCCACAAAGCAGTTAGGTAAGGCTATTACTGGCCTACCATGATCAGAGGCACCCACGAGTTTGTTAGGAGATGTGACAAGTTCCAACAAGCAAAACACTCGCGAGTTTGTTTGCGATTGTGCCTAGACAACCACTCAAAGAGCTAGCCACCATTGAGAGCCCATGACCCTTCTCCATGTGGGGGTTCGACATCCTAGGTCCCCTACCTGTGAGTCAGGGGCCAGTGCAAGTTCGTAGTGATATCCATTGACTACTTTACTAAGCGGGCAAAAGCTAAGGCCGTAGCCAGGATAACAGAACAAAAGATAAAAAACTTCATTCGGAAGAGTTTAGTCTGCTGCTTCAGAATACGTCACGCCATTGTAAGTGACAATGCCAAACAGTCTAAGAACAAACTACTTAATAGCTTTTGTGCCTACCTACAGATCAAGTAACCTTACTCCAGCCCTGCCCATCCGCTGGCAAACAGACAAGCAGAGATCACCATCAGGACCATACTCCGCAATTTGAAAGCCAGATTGGAGAGTGCAAAAGGACGATGGGTAGACAAACTACCGGGAATGTTGTAGGCCTACCAAACGACCCCAAGGAGCCCCATGGGGGAGACCGATTTTTCTCTAGCCTACGGGACGGAGGCGGTTATACTCATTGAAATTGGGGTACACTTCCTTAGGGTCCAACACCATAACTCTACAAGTAATGAAGGCCTCTGCATCAACCTTGACTTAGTAGAGGAGGAGAAAGAGATAACCATGCTTAGGAATGCAAAGTACAAGAATCACATGACCAAATAATACAACTCGAGGGTGAAGCCTCGCTCCTTCTTACTTGGAGACCTAGTCCTCAAAAAGGTCATCTTGTCCACTAAAGACTCCCGGGAAGGAAAACTAGGAAAGACCCTACACCGTCACGGAAGTTGTAAGACCGGGCACCTACAGAATTCAGAATTTTGAAGGAAAAGTTCTGACCCATCCATGGAACGCAGAGCATCTAAAAAAATATTACTAGTAGCTGGGGGCAAGGCAGTGAATGTGTAAGTCAGTGGTCACCATCTAGATTATCTATTTCTGTTTTGATCAGTTCCTTTAATATTTACTTCGGATTATGAAATAAAATTTTGCAATCTTTTTTCAAAAAAAGTTGTATTTTATAAAAGTTCATGAAGCTTTTACAAAAAGATAGAACATGACCTATCAACAAAAATGTAAATATAAAGGTACCATGCTCCTAACGACACTCACTGCCTCCATTCCCATTATCGCTTGCGTCTTCCTCATCAGTCCCTTGAGCCTCATAAGGGACGAAGCCAGAAAAGTCATAAGCAAGAAAAGCTGCTGAGACTTTCCCCCTGAGCTCCTCGTAGCCATCAATAAAGGTGTCTGCCACGACCCTCTCAATAGCACCCCTATTCTTCTCCATCTCTATAGAGTAAGCCTCTACCCTAGCGGCTCTCTCAAGAGCTGCTCGAAGTCAGCCTCTGACACAGCGGCCCTCTAGCGGGACGCTCGCAGCTCTGTCGTTGCAACCTCTCTGTCAACCTCTAGTTGGGCGGTCCTCTTGTGGGATGCCCGAAGCTCGGTCTCAAGTGTGGCAGATCTCTTGTGGGTTAGTCTCGGTTACTCCTCGGCTTCCTCTCGTGCCTGCCGCTCGAGCCCCAACTGCTCTTCAGCAGCCTTGCGTGCATGCCTCTCCGCTGCCTAGCTGTCAAGCACCTCCCTAATCTTCAACGTACTTGAAAGCAAGCAGGTGAAAACAGTAGCCACCTACAAACATTCAAAAGATCGAATATGAAAGAAATGAGTCAGGTACGAAACCAAAGAAGGATAAAGGACATACCAAAGCAAAGCCCTCCATGGTAGTGTCCACAATGCCCTACGGACCTCGAGAGGCAACCTCCTCAATCTTTGCACGAGTCACAAACCCCCAAAGCCGCTTATTAGCTAGTTTCACATCCTGCAGCATGGATACTAAACTACTACTCGAAGAAGGACGACTAGGTAAAGCCTCATCCTAGTGAGAGACCACACTAGGGCCTTAGCCCCCACAATAGTATTGGGGCTATCTCTAAGGGTGAAAGAACAACAATCAGGGAAGAACGGGGGGCACCATCAGGTTTCACCTCTTGGGAACTAGCTTGGTCGGTAGACCTCAGCTGAGAAACACTAGGGGCATCAAACTTCAACCTCTTCAAAGAAGGAGGAGAAGATGCCACCCTAGAAGTATAGACAGCCTCCACCACCGCCCTGTCAATGGAGGTACTTGCATAATCAGTGTGAAATAAAAAGCCTAAAATGATGTAACCATAAAGAGTCTACGGGAAAAGTCAAATACCTTTCCTCTTTGGCCTAGGAGAAGCCTTGGAATGACTGGATGCAGACATGATCCCTGAGAACTCCTTGAACGGATGGTCGCATACCATCTAGAGTTTACCCTCTTGCTCCGTGGATAATGTCGGTGAAGCTGCAAAGAAGCCAATGACATAGTAAGAACAATGTGTGACAACTAGAAATAAAGTCAAAAGTGGAGTCCTTACCTAGCTTAGTCTTGGGGACAGTGTCCCACCTTGAAGGCACCAGGTCACGATCACTCTCACTAGCCCACTCTCCTCTAACAAAGAAGAACTTGGTCTTCCAACTATGACAGTTCGAAGGAAGCCCAGTGATAAACTTACCCGACCTTAGGGAAAATTGGTACCACCCGTCATGAGGGATGGGGTTCTCTAAGAGCACATACGTGGCCAAGAACTTCTCTAATGGCAGAAGGACATCAGCACTGTGAACCAGCTGCCATAATGAAATGAATGACAGTATCACCCTCCATCCATTAGGAGCCAATCTCCCGGTAGCCAGCGACAGGTGCCCCAGAACTCGACATATGGGCCCATGTATCGGGAACCTCAAGACCGCCTCCAACACATCCTCATAAAGGGCAATCTTGCCCGAAGAGTCGCAACATGTTGGCTTATCCTCTTTTGCGCAACGACACATTACTGCAAGAGAGATGTGGTACGAAGATATAATACCAGCAATATCCTCGTCACAATTAATGGAGCTGAATATGAAGGTTACCTTAGAACCATTGTCTCTAGCTGGCTTTTTGCCTCTTCCAATATCTCGAGTAACCCTCCTTTATGATGCGCTCGTCTAAATGGTTGTCTGGCAGTAAACAAAACCAAGATGAGGTCAAAACCAATGTTAAGGCAATCAATTTCAACCCAAAAAAGACTCTCTAGCAATCTAAGATGTATCCAGCTATGCCCATGATGCGTTTCGACTAGATTTCAGAGATCGACCTGCCTAGTCAGATCACAGGGTTCCACCTGCCCGGTCAAGTGGCAGGGGTCAGGGGCAACACCCCCAAAACCTAATCGATTTTCTAAATCGTATACTAGAGGTATGTCATGAAAACTGTAAAGAAAAGTTTAGAATGTATGCCACAAAAGTTCATAAGAATATCTTACCCACGTGCTTCCTAGAGTTGCCCAACGTGCCTGAACCTCTACTAGCATTGCCCAATGCATCCAAGTAACCACCGTTTACTAGGATGCATAGCCCATTGCCGCTGGTGCCACCAAGCTCACCATGGGCGCCTCCTTGCGACTGGTTTGTGCCTAGGAAGTTGCCCATGCCTCCCTCGTCGTCGCCTATGCTACCCATGCCCATGACACCCTCAACAGAGGACCCAACAATGTAACCGCCTTCAACACCAGCGCCATGGGCGCCGCCTACAAGGCCAGCACCATGGGCGTTGCCTTCAAAGCATAGCCATGGGCACCACCTCCAAGTCCACCTACTGTGCTCCTCGTGCCACCTACAGCATTGACACCTCCCTCCATTGAAGCCAAACTATCAGAGTCTACCCCGAGAAGACGTCGCCCAGTGCCTTAGATTGTATTAGATTAAGGCTTATTATAAGTTAGAATTGCATTAGATTGTTCAATTAAAACTTCTTTGAATGCAGGTATAGTTGGACATTCTGCTGCAAGATGTCCTCACAACGCACAAATTTCACTTATTTGATTAGTAGTTGACAAAACATACACTTTTTTTTTTTTTTCATTTCTAAGGCTTCTAGTTTTGGGGATAAATTAGTCATTTTAGCTCTTAAATCATCATTTTCTTTCAATAAATATTTTCCTCTTTCAGATGTAGATGGTTTAGTTTCCACTATATTTGAAGAAGTTGAGTTCCACATCTAGGAACTCAGAAATAGTATCAACAAATTGGTATGCTTATTTAGGATTTTTATTCATGAATTCCCCCTGCGCCATTATTTCAACAAATTTTCGCATTACAGGTGGAAGAGCATCAGAAAAGAAACCAATTAAGGTCCAATTTTCAATTGCATGATGTGGACAAGCTTGGAGAAGATCTTTAAATCTTTTCCAAAATTGATAAAAAGTTTCGCATTTTTTTTACAGAAAAATTCATTATTTGACGTCTTAGGGTATTAGTACGATGCATAGTAATTTTTTTTTTAAAGAACTCAGCTTGCAAAGCTTGCCAATTTGTGATAGAATTAGCTCTTAAAGATTAAGCCACTATATTGTCTTTATCTTTCAAAGAAGAAGGAAAATTTTTTAATCTAACCATTTTCAGAATTATCTTGCAACGTTTCACAGACTTCTTCAAATTCTTTCATATATATATATATATATATATATATATATATATATATATATATATAAGGGTTTTCAGTTTCCAAACCATGGAACTGTGGTAGTAATTGTATTGTTCCTGGCTTAATATTAAGATTTGGAGCATCTGTTGGAAAAGCAAAATATGACGGGACATTAGTTTGTGTAGGATGTAAATATTCTCTTAGAGGTCGAATATTTTGAACTACTTCCTGTTCTCTAGGTTGTTCTTCCCTAAGCACGTTTCTAGACATACTTAATTCAAATAATTCTTATGTAGATGAAGATGACGAAGACGAAGGAGATGATTGATTTACAGGACCTACTGATGAATGAACAAACATTAACTATTTTAAAAAGAAAACACACTTTTTTATACATGTAATACAAATAAACAACTTTTCTATTTTTTTTAATTTCAAATTACCATAACTCCCCAGCAACGGCGCCAAAAACTTGATTTGCCCTTATTTTGTGATCTGATTAATATTACATACCCAAGTATAAGTGGTCGAATTGTAATTTTCTCAGTTTAAGTCCAAGTATCGATTCCACAAAGAGTTTTAATAATTAGGAAATAAAATAAAAATAGTGAAGTTGTTAATTCGAATAGGACAACATGTGATAGCTTATGATGTGAGCTTAGATAGATAATCAGCTTAATTAAACTTATGTTTGTAGATAGATTGTGTAAAGATAGTGATATAAACAATATCCTTCAGTTTAAGGGTCCTATATGTTTTATATTGGTCAAATACTGGATATGCTACCTTACAGCAATTAACTTCCATGTTATTGGCAAGTCAACCGGTAGGTCTGATGTATATAAACCATCATACAACAACTTCTTAGGTTAGCTGGTGGTATCCATTACAATTGATTAATCCAAGCAAACTAGAAGGACAAGCCATTTAGGAGGAATACTTGAATTACTCAATTGATCCCATGATAGTAAGTGTGTATATAATAAACCATAACATAAAAACTTCTTAAGTTGGCTGGTGGTATTAAATCATAGCATAACAACTTCTTAGGTTAGCTAGTTATAGATGTGCCAATTGAATAACTCCAGTAAACCAGAAGGACAAGTCATTCATGAGGAATACTTGAATTACTCAATTAGTTATCTTTTTATATATACCAGTAGAACATCCTCAACGTTCTGGTTGAGGACAAGCTATACCGATGGAATATCGTAGATATTTGACTAGCAATATTATTATGTATACCAGTTAAACGACCTTAGTAATCCAGAAGGACAAGCCATTGATGAGGATCACTTAGGTCATTAATCTGATAGTTATGTATAGTAGTTTAACAACCGTAATAACCCAGAAGGACAAGCCATTCATGAGGATCATTTAGGTTTTGTACCATGCATCAGTAAAACATCCTCAGCATTCCGGAGGAGGACAAGCCATACCGATGGAACACCGTAGATATTTAACCAGCAGGTTGATGATGCATTGATAACATAATTCCCGGCACAACACCAAATTTACGTACATCACTGTACCATGCATGAAGTTTATAATATATATAGTATATATAGCATAATAAAACATCAACATTTCCAGAAGTTAACCAATATTATACATATGTTTACCTCTCACTAGAGGATATAAGTAACTACAACACCCCATTACTGTAGACAAGAAAGGAGTGCAGATAGTTTTCATTACAACAGTAACTATAATATAGACTCGGATACTTATTTCACAAGGAACAACTGNCACCCCATTACTATAGACAAGAAAGGAGTGCAGATAGTTTTCATTACAACAGTAACTATAATATAGACTCGGATACTTATTTCACAAGGAACAACTGAAATAGAACCACCCTCAATATTAGTTAAGACACAAAGGTGGCAGTAGTTCAACTATCCGAATAGAAAGATAACATAAAAATGTAGAAATACAGAGTTTTAGTTGGAGTGTATGATGGACCGGATTTATGTGTAACTTCGTCTTTCTCTCTTTCTTTTCTTTCTTTGGAATTCTCTCTTTGGAGCTATCTCTATACCCGACCTTCTTGAAATGAAGGACTTGCATGCCTATTTATAGAAGGAAGGAAACAGGAGGTGGAGAGATGATGATGAGCTGACATGGGCCACCGTCCGGAAGCCCCTCCACCATCCAGATGGTGGGGCCTTGCTGGATGGTGATCTTTTTGGTGTGTTGACTCTTCCTTTGTGTAAATTACACTTTGATCCGTTGATCTTTCAAGCTTTGATAGTTTGTTCCTTGTATTTTCTAGTAATTCTACTTTAAAAACCTAAAAATTCAAACATGACATATGTGAAACCCTGATTTCTGTGCAAACCCTAATTGATGGTTATTAGCTGATTTATCTTACATAATTAGTTTAATTATTATATAAATTTATATACTAATTAGGGTTAATCACTTATCTTGTCCTCTTTCTCTCTTGGGACTTCGATCCCTTTTCTTTTCTTCCTTCCCTTTTTTCTTCTGTGAGGATGAGCTCCCTACCTTAGCAAGGAGAGCTTCCTCACCGTTTATATACTTTTCTACCTTAGCCCGCACCTTTGCCATGCTTGCTTGTGGATTCTTTGATATGGAGAACATCAGGCCCTTTGACTGTACACCTAAATAAGAAACGAAAGCAGTGATAGCGAATTTCTCATTTGGGACGTCTACCTTCAGGGATTTTGAGTTGAACCTTTGGACATAAGACTGTATGTTCTCATTAGGTCCCTGCTTTATATTCAACAGGTGATATCTCAGCTTTCTATAGGTTCGAGCTTCTATAAAGTGGGACACAAAAGATATGGAGAGCTCCTTGAAGGAGGAGATTATGGTCGGTGTTAGCTTGTTGAACCATGCCAATGTTGAGCCTTTTAGTGTGATAGCGAAGGCTCGACTACGTACAGGGTCCTGATACCCATGCAACTCCATCTGGTTCTTGTAGGTATTGAGGTGATCCATGGGATCTTTTGTTCCATCAAAAGCATCTATTAGGGTATTCTAAATTTTGATGTGAGGGGGAAATGTAGAACACTAGCGGTGAATGGAGATTCAGTCTGCTACACCAGGGCAACCATTATTACAGGGGACTTTCCCCTCACAGCTTCCGTCATTTTACTAAGCTTTTGTTGGAAGTCTCTAAAGCACTTCTCCCAGTACTACTCCTTTTTTTCCTGCTGGAAAGGGAGAAAATCATTTTTCTCGATCCCGTCATTCTGACTTTGCACCTCTTCATTGTCAGTGTTCCTAGGGGGCGAATGGTGGACCTGTCCCATGGCCTAGCTATTTTCACCCCTTCATTAACTTCCCTGAGGAGATCGAGTTGTTAACGTTCTCCTCATGGGGGTTCTCCTTGGGCTGGTCATGTCTGTTGAGGACTTTGGAGTAGCTTCAAGAGCTCTTCGTTTTGTTGGAGTAAACGCTGGTTAACTAGGTGAAGAGTCTCCAATTCATTGTTCATAGGGGGATCTATCGTGGGGGGATTAGTCTCCATAGTGGGAGAGAAATCTTGAAGATTTCCTTGTTGTCTTCCGCTAGTGGCCTCTTGTTGGTTCTGCATTCATGGGGGATCCATCTGGCTTCTGCTCATATTGCATGTAGAGACCATCAATTATTGATAAAAACCAACGTATAATAGGAATAGTCGTTCCAACAAATGGTGCCAAACTGATGGTGTATGAATGTGTATGAGCAGGAATGATGTTTAGATTTATTCACCCAGTTGGATCTGAGTTACTGGGCTCGTGTAAATGGTGTATTAGCTTTTGGGAAATAAGGGACACTTCACACAGTAAACTTATAGTGGTTCACCCGCTCAAGAGCTCGGCTAATCCACTTTAATTAGAGTCTACAAAGTGTTTTTTATAGCACTAGAGTTACTTGCCCCATATTGGAGGCATTGTACAATATTTATAGTATAATTCCTAGTTCTATGGGATCTGTGGTGAGATTCTCGCCTTTCTTCCATGGTGTCTTGCTTGATTTTAGGCGACAGTTGTGGTGTTTTGAGGATTTTGTGCCTAGATTGGAGCTTGTTACTGTTGGGAGGATGCCTTATGTATGCCAACTATCCTCCACTTATCTAGGTCTGGACCTCGGAGCTAATACTCCATGAGCTGAGCTCTCTTTCTGACCTTAGACTTGGAATTCTTTCTCGGTATCATCAAATACAGAGATCAACATATCAACAACCCCATAATACTCTAAATAGGGGAATACAGATCAACATTCAGATATTTTTTCAAAAATTTTCAAAATTTTCACATAATTTGTAGCTAATCTATATGATATGTGAAAGGTGAATTTCACCACAAAAAATTGGTATTATCAACAAAAATTTCCTCAACCATTGGTGCATCACTCAAATGGTGCACCTCACTCTCCCAACTTTATTCATGCATTGTCCTCAATGCAACAAAAAGATATGATATGCAATGAAGGACTATAAAAACATGAGTAGGGTTAGAGAACACATCGCACTTGAGTTTTGACAAAAAACACAAATATTTGCAACTAAGTAAAGCAACACTATATGCAAAGATAAAGTAAGTAAGCATAAACAGTTAAAGTAAGTAAAAACGAATGTACACTAAAAACCATAAGAACAATTAATCCCCCAACAAGTTCGGGTAAACCGGATCCACCAATTATTCCACCACCCCTTGACCTTTAAACCCCTAAAAGAATGGCTTAAGTCTTTGGCCATTAACCTTGAATGTCTTGCCATCCTCGGGGTTTGTGACTTTTATAGCTCTATTGGGGTAGGCCATTTTGACAAGATAGGGGTCATCCCAACGGGATCGGAGTTTCCTTTGAAAGATCAAGAGATTAGAATTATATAAGATCACTTTTTTGTCCGGGCTCAAATGATTTCCTTACAATGGATTTGTCACAAAAGATCTTAGCCCTCTCTTTTGAAATTTTTGAGCTCTCATATGCATCTCTTTGAATCTCTTCCAATTCATTCATTTCAAGCTTCCTATTCTCTCTGGCCATTCTCAAATTGAAGTGTAAAGTCATTATGGCCCAATAGGCCTTGTGTTCCATTTAAACTGGCAAATGGCAAGCCTTGCCATAGACAAGCCGATAGGGGGACATACCTAGGATGCTTTTTTAGGCAGTGAGGTAAGCCCATAGGGCATCAATCAGTCTAAATGACAACTCTTTCCTATTCGGGTTCACCGTTTTCTCTAGGATATTTTTGATCTCCCTACTGGCCAACTTGGCTTGACCATTGGTCTGTGTTTGATATGCGGCGGACACCTTGTGTGTGACGTCATACTTATGCATTAAGGATACAAATGACTTATTATAGAAATGCGATCCACCATCGCTTATCACAACATGAGGCATCCCGAACCTCAAAAAAATGTTCTCCTTGAGAAACTTGACCACGACCCAGTGGCCATTGGTCTTGGTTGGGATAACCTCCACCCATTTGGACATATAGTCCACTACCAGCAGAATGTATAGGTAACCAAACGACATGGGGAAGGGACCCATGAAGTCAATGCCCTAACAATCAAATATCTCAATAACAAGTACAAGAGAGAGGGGCATCATGTTCCTTTGGGTCACACTACCCAATCTTTGGCACCTGTAACATTCCTTACAAAATGAAACACAACCTTTGTTTAAACAGGGCTAATAAAAACCTAATTGTAGAATCTTTGCCGAAGTTTTCTTGGAAGAGAAATGGCTAGCGCACGCTTTCGAGTGGCCAAATTCAAGGACATTCTGCTGTTCATTCTCTAGTATGCATCTCCTCATGACTTGGTCAGGACAGTACTTGAACAAGTACAAGTTGTCGAAGTAAAAGTACTTCACATCCGCAATAAACCTTTGTCTAACTTTTGGGCTCCAATGCGATGGTATTGGTCCTGTAACAAGGTAATTGCATATGTCAGCATACCAAGGACAAATAGAATGAATAGAAAGTAAATGCTCATCAGGTAAAAAATAAGGGATAGGAATGTGCTCATCGGCCTCTTGCACCACAAGTCGGGATAAATGGTCTGCCACCACGTTTTCAACTCCTTTTTTGTCTTTGATCGTCAAGTTGAATTCCTGTAGGAGGAGTATCCACCTTAATGAATCTTAGTTTTTCATCCTGCTTAGACAAAATATACTTCAAAGTAGAGTGATCGGTATAGACTACTACCGGTGAACCAATGATGTAAGACCAAAATTTATTCAATGCAAATACTACCACTAGAGACTATTTTCCTGTTGTGGTATATAGTTCATTTGCGATTCATTAAGAGTTTTGCAAGCATAGAATATTACATAAGGTCTTTTGTCCTCCCTTTGACCGAGCACTGCGCCGACCGCATAATCATTGACGTCGCACATAAACTCAAATGGTGAGTCCCACTTGGGTGGTCGTATGATCGGAGGTGAAATGAGCATATTTTTTTAACTTTTTAAAGGATGGCTCACACTCATCCAACCAAACAAATGGGACATCTTTTGAAAACAAATTGGTCAAAGGTTAGGCCAATGAACTGAAGTTCTTAATAAAACGACGATAAAAGCTGGCATGACCAAGAAATGACCTGATATCTTTGATGACCTTTGGTGTAGGGAGGTTGGAAATTGAATCCACCTTTGATTTATAAACTTTGATCCCCTTTTCTGAAACAATATGCCCAAGAACTATCCCTTGTGTCACCATAAAATGACACTTCTCCCAGTTGAGGACCAAGTTCTTCTCCTCGCATCTTTCAAGAACTCTCTCTAAGTTCTCCAAACAACCATTGAAGGAATCCCTGAACATGGAGAAGTCATCCATAAACACTTTCACAATCTTCTCCACCATATCACTGAAAATTCCTATCATGCATCTTTGAAAAATCCCTTGGGCATTATGTAATGCCCCCAAAGCCCTCTTAGACGACATCACAATCTAAAACCATTCACATCATGAGAGCAACTATTCAAATCCACAAATAAAAATAATTTCATTCATCATCCATAATGTATATAACATCATTCCAAAAGAATATGTCAAACTATGGCCATTACATCCCAAAAGAATTAACTATTATCTTGCAGCAGAATAACAAAATATGGTAGAATTTACATTGTCTCAAAATAAATTCCCTAGTCTAGATCCTAGGACAAAAGAGAATATAATTCTAGACGTCCATCTCGGGATCCACGTTCCAATCTATTGGAGCTTTCCAATGTGCCTGTTTATCTACTCTGAGCTCCTCCTTCAGCACATAATCTAAAAAATATGTTGTTTGTAGGGGGTGAGCACTAAGCTCTATAGCAACATCCTCCCAAACTCAAACAAGGTTTAGAAAACATATAAAACAGTTCGGTCTCACTTTACAAAATATCATACATAATTTTGAAAGAAAATAAGGACATTTTAATGGATCTCAAGTTTAAGCAAGATCAATAATTTCAATGAAAGGAATAAACATGTTGGAGTGATAGAAATCAAATAATCATTAAACAACGTAATCCCACATTCTCAGGTATGTTAGCTGCTTCCTTTGAATCTACACCATGATTCTACCTCATTCACCTACCATAATCACATAATCCCAAACATTTTAGGAAGGACGTATTCCATCTTTCACGGCATTAACGAATCCTTTCCAAGAAAGGTATACCATCCCTCAGCCTCAAACTTACGTGAACAATAGTGCTTGCTCTCACAAACAACAAACCACTACAAGTGTTAGAAAACCATCTCACCCCCACTGGGATAGACTAACCTCTAACACTCTATGACAGTGCTCGAATGCAATTCAAGTCCATCACAACAACCATACAAGAGATGCAATAACAAATATTTTCTCAAATTACAAGGAAATTCAAAATCCCTAAATTTCACAATTTGTATTATAAGAGATCAATTTAAAAAAATAGGCAAGAGATCATCATCAATCCATTTTTATTGTTCATTACAAAGCATTAAATTTTTGAAATCAAGAACAAGGGAAAAAACGAGAGAAATCCTCCAATGAGATCTCAATCTGGTTGATCCTCCAATGAGATCTCAATCTGGTTGTACTCGGAGTAGCCATCAAAGAAGTAGTAAAATAGGTGCCCAGTTACTCTTTCCAACACTTGGTCAAGGAATGGCAATGGGAAGTGGTTTTTTCTCGTGTATAAGTTAACCTTTCGGTAATCAATACACACTCTCCATCTGTTAACTACCTTTGTTGGAATAAACTCATTCTCCTCATTTGCAACAACCATTACTCCTGATTTCTTTGGTACTACTTGTGTGGGGCTAACACACTTACTATCAACAATCAAAAAAATAATGCCCACATCAAGAAACTTAAGTACCTCATCCCTCACCACATCTTTCATAATGGGATTAAGTCTCGATTGTGGTTGTCGGGATGGTTTTGCATCTTCCTCAAGATAGATGCGGTGTGTTCAAATGAGGGGGTTTATCCCCTTAATGTTGGTAATTGTCCAACCAATCGCTCCCTTGTGCCTCCTCAACACTTTCAAGAGATCCTCTTCTTGCTTCACCTCTAAAGTTGAGCTTATGACCACTGGGAAGGTTTTGTCATCCCCGAGGTATGCATACTTGAGATTGGATGGTAATGGCTTCAACTCCAAAATGGGATTTTGTACGGTTGATGGAAAGATCTTCTTGTCTAGATGTGGAAGTTTCTCAAATGTAGGGGTCCATTTTTTCACCCCTTTCAAGCTCTCCAGCTCCACTTGCTCATCAACCTCTTGTTCTCCCACTCTCAACATGCCCAACAGCTCCAAGTGCTCCTCCACCAGTGTGTCAATTCTATTGACTTCATGCACTTACCCATCATCCCCTAGTTGTTTCCATAAATTGAATACATTGAAGTAATGTTCCCAAAAGTAAGCTTCATCAGTTCATTCTTGCAATTAATAACAACATTAGAAGTAGCAAGAAACGGTCTACCTAATATGATGAGAATTTGTGAACCAGGGTTAGCCACCGGGTGAGTTTCAAGCACAATAAAATCGACAGGAAAATAAAAATTATCCATATTCACCAAGACATCCTCAACTACTCCTTTCAGTGTTCGAATACTTCTGTCTGCCAATTGAAGAGTGATTGGAGTTGGATTCAACTCTTCAAGTTAGAGTTGTTGATACACTGATTAGGGTAGGATGTTGACACTTGCTCCCAAATCAAGAAGAGCTTGTTCTACCCGACATTTCCCTATTGTGATGGCAACAGTAGGGCTTTCGGTGTCCTTAAACTTTGGTGGGGTGTTCATCCTCAAGATTGAGCTCACTTGCTTAGTAAGGAATGCCTTCGTGTGAATATTCAGTTTCCTCTTCACTGTGCACAAGTCCTTCAAGATCTTGGCACATGATGGGATTTGTTTTATGGCGTCGAGGAGTGGAATGTTGATTTTAACCTGCATGAACATCTCAATTATATCAAAATAGTTAGCCACCTTCATGGGTAGCTTCAAACGACTGTGAAAAGGGGCAGGAATGGGGTATGCATGCACGTTTTCATCAACCAATTTTTTATTCTCACTCATTTCACCCCCTCGGTGTCACCCTTAGTCTCTTTATCTATTGGCAATGTGGCCTTGGGTGAGACTTTTGACACAATGGTCTTATCAAATTGTTTGCCACTTCGAAGGGTGGTGACCGCCTTGAGTTGCTCACAACTCTTCTTTATGGGCTTCGATGACTCAATGACATGTTGATCTTTAGGGTTTTCTTGGGGTTGAGTGGGGAATTTCTCCTTCTCTTGTTGTGATGTCTGCTTGGTTATTTCCCTTACTATCCCTAACCCCTAAATATCATCCCTCAAAATGTATTTTATAGTATATGGATAAAGGGGAGTGTCACTCTTCTATGGGTGATGTCAAAAGAAAGGGCAAGGAGATGGAAAAAAATGAAATGATGGTAATGTGATGTGTAAATGCACAACAAATATGTGTGTGTGTACAAAAGTGCTCCCCAAGCGCAAGGAGACTTTTGCGGGTCATGTTTTACTTGGTGGTATTCCAAGGTTGTTTCCATGGGGAAGGAAGTAAACCGAGGGGAAGATGATTTTGGGAAAAAGAAAGTGTAAAATCTTTGGTTGTTGGAAGTTGTTTGTTGAAGTTTGTTTTGATGCTAATAAAATAAGAAACAAATGTTGGCAAATCAAAGAGGTCACTCTAATAGGAATACCATCTCAACTCGAAACCCTCCTCTAATAGAGTACGAATGAACGATTGATTCGTGGGAAGCTAATGATAAGATTGATGAGTATCTAAGTATAAACTGTGACTAGGCATACGGAATATCAAAGACTCACCAACTTATCCACCCTCACCCCAGTCAAACCAAACCATTGAACTCTGATAAAAGGGAGGAGAAATTGACAATGTAATGAGAATGCATTGCAAAGATATGAAGTTCTAGAGTAACTAGATGCAAGAAAACATAAGCTATAAGAGAGTATATTGAATACCCATTTGAAAACTAAGAAAATGAAGAACTTTGATGCATTAATGGTGAAAGCTTTAAAAGAGCATTAAACTTGCATTGAACTTGAAGGAGAACATCATTAATGACATTAAATGAAGTTCTAAAGATTCATACCAGGGATTACAAGACAATGTATTGAAAGAAATACAAAAATCTCAATTTTCTCTCACTAGAATACTATTCATCTTCTTCTTCCTTGGATTTTCTAAGCTTAGGTAGCCACCCCCAATATCTTGTGTGAATGCTGAATATATGGAGTGTGTGCCTTCAAATTTCGTCCATGCGGGGTCCCTTTAACTGTGTGAAAGGCCTCCCATCAATAAGGGGCTGAATGGATGGGTATGGCAGACTTAGCCTGTATTCCACAGGTTTCACCCTTCTTCTTCCATTCTCATCAATGCCAAGCCTCAAAAGTCTCTGTCAAGGGTGTAGGAGGCATGAAGATGTGCAGAAAATGTTAGGGGGCAAGTGGGAGAAGTGTAGGTGGGACCACCAAGTAAGTGGAGAATGAAAAAAGTCGTTCTGGGCACTTCAGGTGAGCGTACCGGTACTGTGTACCGGTATCTCGAACTCCAGAGGCAGAACCGTACCGGTACTCTTCTACTTCGGACCAGTTTCTGTAGCATCGACATAACTTTTGCTCTCACCGTTGGATTAAGCTAAAATTTTGATATTTACAACTTTGATATTTTTAACTCTTTCAGATTCGAAGTGGATCATGGTCAAACATGGGAAAAACAGCGGTACTGTGTCAAAACCTAAGGAAACCAGTGGGTTAAACCTTCCAAAATCCATTTCTCTTTATTTCGTCACCTTTCAAGCCTCCCAATCCTCATTTAATGTGTCCATGCCTTCACCACACATCCATACTTGGTTGCAAGATTCTAAAATACATGATTTACACTATAATTACCCGCGACATAAAAAATTCAACATTATTGACAACTTTGGCTAACTCTAAGTACTTAAATGCAAAAGTTGAGTTAAAATGCATGTAATGAGGCCTTCAAATATGCAATATTATGTGCTCATCAATGTCCCCATGGAATTTGTCAACTTCGTCAGTTGAGTCTAAATGTCATTAAAAGCTGTGGCATTTTGATTGTTGATGGCGGTTTGGCTTTGGATGAAATTATAAACCACTTCCTCCAAATTCCTCCTATAGGGAGGATGGTAGGTGGGAGGATTGGATGGTCCTTGTTGACCATAACCTTGCGGAGGTGGACTTTGGGAAAATTTTTGTGGAGGTGGGTTCGGTTAAGATCCTTGCGGATTGGCCCGGGGGTATTGAGAGCTAGACGCTTGAACTTGAACTTGGTATTGACTTTGCTTAGGAGGCATGGTGGGTGAATATGCATCAGACCCATAAGGAGTGGGATTCTCATTTCTACAACTAAAGTTCGAGTGATTACTCTAACCCAGATTGTAAGTGTTTGAGTGCGGAGAGAATGATTGCCTCGTTTGGTTGAAGGCCTTGATTTGCTCATGCTACACTTCCTTAAATGCCAGAATGTTAGGGCACTCCGATATGGAATACTCCACACTCTCACAAATTGAGCAAGACTCCCCAGTCTTTGAAATATTGGACACCTCGTGTCTCCTATTGGCCTATAGGTTTTCCACCTTCCAAGATAACTTGGTGATTTTAGAAAGTAAATCTTTTCGGTCCCTCAAATCATATATGACTCCCCCATGTGATTGATTACTACTCGAAGAAGACCTCAGTACATTGGTGGGATCCGTGATATCCCAAGATTATGCATTTTGTGCCAATGTACTAAAATATTCTAGGGCCTCATCGAGGTCCTTGTTTAAGAACTCTCCATTGAACATCATGTCAATGAATTATTGATGGTTCGATGTGATCCCTTCATTGAAGAAACTCACCAATTGCCACGATTCAAAACCATGATTTGGAATGAATTGTAGCAATTCCTTGTAATGATCCCCAAAAGTTGTAAAATTGCTCATTGGGCTTCTTCAAAAAGTTTTGAATTTGCTTTTTAAGAGCGGTGTTTTTAGGCACCGAAAAAAATTTGTTGAAAAACTCAGAGAGCATTGGTGCCCAAGAGATTATGGATCGAGGTCTCAAGGAATTCAATCATGATTTGGATTTTTCCTTAAGGAAAAAGGGAAATAATTTCAAACAAGCTATGTCTTCCATAGCATGATTAGTGTTGAAGGTTGCAACTAATTCCTCGTATTCCTTAATATGCAAATAACAATTCTCTCTTTCAATTCTATGGAATGTAGGAAGTAGTTGCAACATTCCCAACTTAACTAGGATGGTAGGAGCTTGGACTAGTAGGAGAATGCATGAGGGAGTGGTGCTACAAGTCGGTTGAAGGTAATCCCTCATTGACCTCGCCGGAGGATGAATTTGGATGATATATCCTTCATTCCTAGGGGGGAAATGCATTATTGGGTTTGGAATTCTAAATTCTTGCACTCCTCATTCCCTGGGGACATTCACATTGGCACCTAACTCCTCAAAGTTGTCATTGACATCCTCGGGTGGGTCATGGTCAACATTCATGTTGGGGCCTAAGGGTTGTCCAACCAATCGATTTTGGTCGTCCCGAACCCACATACAAAACACAAACTACAAATGAAAAGACAAGTAAACAATAGTATATATAAGGAGTAACATACCTCAACCCGTGATAAAAATCATGGGACTTACCCCAGTTGTCTGAAAATCACCTTCTAAATTCAACGCTTTAACTTCCCCGGCAACGACGCCAAAAATGCTTGAGTTATTCTATCAGCTCTAATCTCCGAACATCACCCAGTCAAGTGTATATGACTTATAATGATAGGTGAGTGTCACTCTCCCTCGGGTTTGGTGCTAGAAATGGGGAAACCGTGTGTGTGGAATGAACAAAAATGTGTGTGTGTGTACAAAAATGCTGCCTAAGAGTAGAAAGACTTTTGAGTGTCGTGTTTTACTTGGAATTAAGTATTCCAAGGTCATCTCCTTACGGAAGGAAGGGAATTATGTTGAAGGTGATTTTGTTAAAAATAAAAGGTGTAAAATCTTTTGAGTTTGAGTTTGGTGAGTGAAGATTGTTAATAGAAATGTGTAGAAACAAGTGTTGGCTAATCCGAACAAGTCATTCCAATGGAAATTCCAAATCAACTCAAGACATTCGTCCAATGGTGCTTAGACGTTTGATTGATTCGCAGGAAATGAGAGACTAAAATGGAGGTGAGGATTCAAGCATACCCCATGACAAGTCTACGGTGTATCAAGAACTCACAACTATGTCCACACGCAACCTAGTCAAATAGAACCGTTGTACACTATGAGGATGAATGGAAAAAGAGTTGATTTAGCATATCCAAGAGGAAGTCTATCTTGGATTAGCCAACCTAAAGCTTAGCTACTCATATTTAATGCAAGAATATAATTGAAATAAAGAGACATTGTGAAGAAATGGAGATTTGAAATTGGATTGATGCAAGAAAACTTAAACTATGGAGAAATGCATTCAATACCCATTTTAAAAGCTTGAAATGAAGAAAATTCAATACAACAATGGTAGAATCCAAAATGTGTAACTAAACTTGCAATGCACTTGTAATGAATGACATTAAAGGTAATAAATGAAGCTTACAACAGTCTTACAGAAGATTACAAGTGAAATGGATGGATGAAATGCAAAAATCTAAGCTTTCTCTCTCTAAAATTATCTTCTTCCTTGGGAGCTTTTCTCTTTACAATACAATACAACCTCATTTTTTTTGTATCCACCTTGCAAATTTGTCCATGGAGGTCCCCCTAGGCATTTCAGGGGACAAGTGGGAGACTCATAGGTGGGACCCCCATGTGGCAAAGCTTGAGTTGCAGAATCTGGCGTTTTTCAGCAAAACCTACCAGTAGGTCGATTGCCAAACCTACCGGTAGGTTTTACTCCAGTAGCCAAAACCTTCCAGTAGTTTTCTGGTAGAACCAACTCTAGTAGCCAAAACCTACTGGTAGTTTTCTAGCAAACTTATCGGTAGATTTTTACTTGTTTTGCTCAAATCTTTGTTCTTTCACCTTCCAAGTCATCGTTAAGCCTCTTTCTCATCTGATTGACTTTGAGAATTATGATGGGGGCTTAACATGCACCATTTAAGCTCTTTACCTGCAAACACATCGAAACTCCATTAATAGCTCGAAACATTATAATTCCTCTCATTTTCACCACAAAGCAAGCATAAAAGGGGTGAAAATGTACACATGGTATGCAATATTTCGTGCTAATCAACAAGATTGAGAAACTTCATTGTATCTTGAGAATAAATTTGCAGACATCCCAATGCATGCCTTTTTAAACAACTGGTGGGAGAAAATACTATTTTTAGGGAAGTATTCTCGTACATGACTTGAAACAATTTTTAATGTTATAGTGCGGTTACTATGACCAAGTTTTCAATGGAGTGACAACCTTAGAGAGCATTTTTTCCAAAAATCTAAAAATAGTATTTATTCATGGATTCTTTTTCGTCTGCAAAACCACTCTGTCACATGACTAAAAGTTTTGTCAAGTTGAATTGATTTGATGATGGAAATTTTATTCATTGGCAAAGAAAATTAAAATTTTTACTTACAACATTAAAGATTGCCTATGTGCTGACCACACCAAAGCTTATAGAACAATAGAATGAAATAGTGGCGCAAGCACAAAATCGAACAAAGTGGGAGTAAGATGACTATCTTTGAAAAGAACATATTTTAAATTCAATGTTTGACTCTCTATTTGATCTTTATCAAGGAGTGGAATATTGATTAGCACAGAAACATGACATATTTTGGATGCTAATATGCTGTTTTATACTTGCTTGTGTCATGAAAGTTGGGAAAATGTGTTTAATCTTTGTTTTGATGGAGTTTTGTGTGAATGCAGGCAAAATGATGTAAATGAGATGAGCTAAACCCCCATTGAAGTGTTTGAAGTCAATGAAGAGGAGGGGGTAGCTTAAAGGAAGGTTTGGAGGGAGAAGAAACCAAGAAAATTCAAATTGATTGAAAACCTTCCGTAAGGTTTTGCCTTGGATTTCTTTTTCACTGCCAAAACCTTTCGGAAGGTTTTGTCTACTGCAGTGAAACCTTTTGGAAGATTTTGCCTACTGGAATGAACCTTCTGGAAGGTTTTTCTTGTTGATTTCTTCATTTAACGGTTCTTGTGCAAACCTTCTGGAAGGTTTCTGTTGACCTTCCAAAAGGTTTTGCCCAGATTGCCCAGACAACCTGCAACTCAAGCTCTGCCATTTGGGGGCCCCACTTACTCTTCTCCAACACATCCCCTGACATCCCTTAGACATCCACAGGTCTCCCCTCACCTCTACTTAGACTTGGAAGGCCATTGCAATAATGAGGAGGAAAGAGAAGAGGCATGACAAGAGAGAAAGGCTAGGCTTGTCCTAGCCTACATCATCCCATCCCCTGCAACCCCTTATGATTGGAAACACATCACTCAGGCTTGGGGGACATTCCATGGACGTTTTTGGAGGGCTATAATCTCCATTAGGCATATACATTGTAATATAGAGAGAGAGAGTTAAAGGAAGAAGATGAATAGTGTTAGAGAGAGAAGTTGAGATTTTTGCATTTTCTTCAACACATTGCCTTGTAATTTCTTGTAAGTACCTTCTAAGCTTTGTTTGAAGTCTTTAATGCCATTTATTGCAAGTTGCTTTCAAGTTTAGTCTTTCATCCAAGCTTTCACCATTAATGCATTCTAGTTCTTCATTTCTTAGTTTTAAAATGGGTATTAAATGTATTTTCTTTTAGTTTATGTTTTCTGGCATTAATTTAGCTAAAATCTTCATTGTTCTACAATGTCTTTCCATTACATTATTGTATTTCCTTTAGGCATGAATATCTAAGTCTTTAAGTTGGCTAATCTAAGGGAGATCTCCTCCTGGGTATACCATTTCAACTCATCTTCTTTCCTCCCTTTCGTGTATGATGGTTCAGTTTTACTGGGTTGAGTCCGGATATGGTTGTGAGTCTTTGATATCCCGTAGACTTGTCACGGGTTATGCTTGGATCCTCACTTCCATCTCGTCCCTCGCTTTCCATGAATCAATCGTTCATCTATGCACCATTAGAGGAAGGTTTTGAGTTGACTTGACATTCCCATTGGAGTGAACCTTTTGGATTAGCCAATACTTGTTTCCCATTTCAATTTCATTAAGACAAAATCACAAATCAAACTTCAACAACAAAAAATTTTACACTTTTCTTTTTACCAAAATCACCTTCAACATGATTTACCTCCTTCCCTATGGAGATAACCTTGGAATACGATTCCAAGTAAAACGCAACAAGCAAATGTCTCTTTGTGCTTGGGGAGCATTTTTGTTGACACACACACATTTCCTTCATTCATCCACCATTATTTTGTTGCCCTTACTTTTGACGTCATTCCAAGGGAGAGTGACACTCCCCTCCACACGTACACTATACACATTGAGGGATGATGTGCTGAAATTAGGGAATACAATGGAAACTACCAAGCATTTTTGGCACTGTTGCCGGGGAAGGCAAGCATTGAATCAAGAAGGTGATTTCCAGACAACGGAGGTAAGTCCCGTGATGTTCTTCATGGGCTGAGGTACGTTGATCACATAGATAGTTTTTTTATATGCGGGGACGGGACAAACAAAATCGACTAGTTAGACAACCCTTGGGCCCCAATATGAACATTGACTAAGACCTACCCGAGGATGCGGTGATAATTTTGATAATGTAGGTGTCAGTCCAAACATGAAAAGGGGTGGGGGAGGATAGAAACCTAGAATGCCCAATCCATGAATGCAATTTCTCCTTCCCATGAATGAAGGGAAAAACATCCACATTGAGCCTCCGATGAGGTCAATGAGGGATTTTCTTCAACCCACACGAAGCACCACACCCTCATGCATCCTCCTTCCGATCCAAGCTCATCTCTTCCTAGTTAAGCCAGGGATGTTGCAACTACTCCCCACTTTCCACGGAATTGAAAAGGAGAATCCCTATTTGCACATAAAGGATTTCAAGAAAATAGTTGCAACCTTCCTCACCACTCATGGTATGGAAGACATAGCTAGGCTAAAATTGTTCCCTTTTTCCCTAAGAGATAATGCAAAAACATGGCTTAATTCCTTGAGGCCGTGATCCATAACATCTTAGAACCAAATACTCTCCGAGTTTTTTTTAAAAAAAATTTCAGTGCATAAAACCACCACTTTAAAAAAACAAATTCAAAATTTTTTGGAGAAATCCAATGAACAATGCTACCAATGTTGGGATCGGTACAAAGAGTTGCTACAATCCATTCCACACCATGGCTTTGAACCGTGGTTGATGGTGAGTTTCTTCGATGAGGAAATCACACCGAGCCATCGACAGTTCATAGATATTATGTGTAATGGGGATTTTTTGAGCAAGACCCCGATGAGGCCTTAGATTACTTCGATACATTGACACAAAATACACAATCATGAGACATTACCCACTAATGTACCAAGGTCTTTTCCTCAAGGGAGTGGGCAAGCTCATGTGGGAAGAATTTATAACTTGAGAGACCGGGAGGACTTGCTTTCAAAAATTGCCAAGTTATCAAGGAATGTAGAGAGTCTTGAAGTCAATAGGAGACACAAGGTGCCTAATGTTTCAAAAATCTTGGAGGCTTGCTTGATTTATGAGAGTGTGAAGCATTCCATATCGGAGTGCCCCAACATTCCGACACTTAAGGAAGTGTATCACGAGCAAGTCCATGCGTTCAATCAAATGAGGCAATCATTCTCCCCTCATTCAAACACATACAATTCGGGTTAGAGTAATCACCCAAACTTTAGTTAGATAAATGATAACCCCTCCCCTTATAGTTCAAATGCATACACGCCTCTCGTGCCTCCTAGGCAAAATCAATTTCAATCCCAAGGCCAAGCTTCTAGCTCCCAATACCCCCCGTCTAATCCCCAAGGGTATTCACAAAATCCACCACCATAGAATATTTCCCAATGTACACCTCCACAAAGCTTAACCAACAAGGACCACCAAACCCATCCACATACCAATCTCCTCACAAAAGGAATTTGGAGTATATGGTTCTTGCTTTCATTCAAAGCCAGACAACCTTCAATCAAAACCAAACCGCTATCAACAATCAAAATGCCATAGCTTTTAATGACATTAGGACCCAACTCACAAAGTTGACAAACTCCATGGGGGCATCATATCAAGAGAAGGGAAAATTTCTTGCTCAATCCCAAGAGAACCCTAGAGGTCAACAGGTCATTGACTCAAGGTGGTTACCACCCTTTGTAGTGGCAAACAAATTGATATGACCATTGTGTCAAAGGTCTCACCCAAGCTCACATTGCCAAAAGAAAAAGAGACCATGGGTGACACCAACGAGGGTGGAGTGAGTGAGAAGAGAGAAAGTGAGGTAGTTGAGAATAAAAAAATTGTTGATGAAAGTGTGCTTGTTTCCCCCATGCTTGCTCCTTTTCCCAATCGCTTGAAGCAACCTGTCAAGGTGGCTAATTATTCTGATATCATTGAAATGTTTAAGTAGGTGAAAATAAATATTCCACTCCTTGACGAGATAAATCAAATTCCAACTTGTGCAAAGATCTTGAAGGACTTATGTATGGTGAAGAGGAGGCTCAATGTTCACAAGAAAACATTCCTCATAGAGCAAGTGAGTTTGATTTTGAGGAAAAACACCCCTCCAAAGTTTAATGACCCCAGCTGCCCCACCATTCCCATAACAATCAGGAATTGCTGGGTGGAGCAAGCACTCCTTGATTTGGGTGCTAGTGTGAACCTCCTTCCTTACTCGGTGTACCAACAACTATAGCTCAAAGAATTAAAGCCTACTCCAATCACACTTCAATTGACGGACCGTAGTGTCCAAACACCAAGGGGAGTAGCTGAGAATGTTTTAGTGCAAGTCGATAAATTTTACTTTCCTGTTAATTTTATTGTGCTTGACACTCATCCGGTTGCAAATCTTAGCTCCCAAATCCCTATAATACTTGGTAGACCTTTTCTAGCTACATCTGTGATTAATTGTAGGAATGGTCTTATGAAGCTAGAATTTGAGAACATAACTATGAATCTCAATGTGTTCAATTTGTCCAAGCAATCCGAAGATGAAGAGGAGGGACATGAGATTAATCAGATTGACACCTTGGTAGAGGAACACTTGGAGCTAATGAGCACCTTTAAGTTGGAAGAAGAGGGAATTGTTGATATAAAAGAGGTTGATGAACAAGATGAGTTGGAGAGTTTGAAAGGGGTGGAGAGATGGACTTCTACATTTGAGAAGCTTCCAAATCAAGAAAAGAAGATCTTTCCATTGGATGTATAAAAACCCATGTTGGAATTGAAGCCATTGCCATCCCACTTGAAGTATGCATATCTTGGAGAGGAAGAAACTTTTTCGGTTGTGATTAGCTCAACCTTGGATCCAAAGCAAGAAAAAGATATTTGAAAGTGTTGAGGAGACATAAGTAGGCGATTAGTTGGATAATTGCTAACATAAACGGGATAAGCCGTCTCATTTGTACGCACCACATCTATCTTGAGAATGACTCCAAGTCATCTCAACAACCACAAAGAAGGTTGAATCCAATCATGAAGGATGTGGTGAGAGATGAGGTCTTAAAACTACTTGATGTGGGCTTCATCTTTCCAATTGCCGATAGTAAGTGGGTTAGCCCCACGCATGTAGTCACCAGGAAGTCAGGAGTCACCATGGTGGCAAATGATGATAATGAGCTTATTCCAACGAGGGTGATCACCGGATGGAGAGTGTACATTGACTACCGCAAACTCAACGCATGCACATGAAAATACCACTTAGTTACCATTTCTTGACCAAGTGTTGGAACGAGTAGCGGGGCATCTATTTTATTGCTTCTTAGATGAATATTTTAACTACAATCAAATCGCGATTACATTGGAAGATCAAGAGAAGACCACCTTCACTTGTCCCTATGATACTTTTGCCTACCATTGCATGCCTTTTAGGCTATGTAATGCCTTGGGGACCTTTCAATGTTGCATGATGGGGATCTTTAGTGACATGGTGGAGAAGATAGTAGAGGTCTTTATGGATGAATTTTCAGTGTTTGGGGATTCATTTGAAGGATGCCTGGGAAATTTAGAGAAAGTTCTAGAGAGATGTGAGGAAAAGAACTTAGTCCTCAACTGGGAAAAATGTCACTTCATGGTGACGGAGGGAATTGTTCTTGGTCATATAGTTTCGGCAAAGGGTATCGAATTGATAAATCAAAGGTGGAGGTCATCTCCAACCTCTCTACTCCAAGAGCCGTCAAGGATATCAGGTCGTTTCTGGGCCATGCTAGTTTTTACTGTCTCTTCATAAAAATTTTTAGTGCATTGGCCCGACCTTTGACCAATTTATTGTCTAAGGATGTCCAATTTGAGTGGTCAAATAGTTGTAAGGCATCTTTTACAAAACTCAAAAGCATGCTTTTCACACCTTTGATTATTTGACCACCCAAGTGGGATTTACGTTTTGAGCTTATGTGAGACGCGAATGATTATGCGATCGGCGCAATGCTCTGTCAAAGGGAGGATAATAAACCTTATTTAATATACTGCGCTAGCAAAACACTCAATGAACCCCAAATGAATTACACTACCATAGAAAAGGAGCTGCTAGCGATAGTTTTTGCATTAGATAAATTCCGTTCTTACATCATTGATTCACCGATAGTAGTCTATACTGATCACTATGGTTTGAAGTATCTGTTGTCTAAGCAGGATGCCAAACCGAGACTCATCAGGTGGATCCTCTTACTCTAAGAGTTTAATCTGACAATCAAAGACAAGAAGGGAGTGGAGAATGTGGTGGTGGACCGTTTATCTCGAATGGTGGTGCAAGAGGCCGATGAGCACATTTCTATCCCAAATTTCTTCCCTTATGAGCAATTACTTTCAATTCATTCGGTGTGTCCTTGGTATGCTGACATATGTAATTATCTTACAATAGGACAAATACCACATCATTGGAGCCCGAAGGATCGAAGGAGATTTATGGCGGATGTGAAGTACTTTTAATTCGACAACCCATACCTGTTTAAGTATTGCCCTGATCAAGTCATGCAGAGATGCGTACCAAAGAATGAATAGTAGGATGTCCTTGCATTTTGTCATTCAGAGGCATGCGGTGGCCATTTCTTTGTGAAGAAAACTTTGGAAAAAATCCTACATTCAGGTTTTTATTGGCCCTCTGTGATAAAGGATTATTTTTCATTTTGTAAGGAATGTGATAGATGTCAACATTTGGGTAGTGTGATCCAAAGGAACATGATGCCTCTCTCCCCTGTATTTGTTATAGAAATATTTGATTGTTGGTTATCTATACATTCTACTGGCAGTGGACTATGCGTCCAAATGGGTGAAGGCGATCCCAACCAAGACTAATGACCACCGAGTTGTAGTTAAGTTTCTCAAGGAGAACATTTTTTTGAGGTTTGGGATGCCTCATGCAATGATAAGTGATGATGGATCACATTTCTATAATAGGTCATTTGCATCTTTAATGCTTAAATATGGCGTTACACACAAGGTATCCACCGCATACCACCCACAAACCAATGGCCAAGCTGAGTGGCCAATAGGGAGATCAAAAATATTTTAGAGAAGGCAGTGAACCCTAATAGGAAAGATTGGTCATATAGACTGATTGATGTCTTATGGGCTTACTGCACTGCCTACAAAACTATCTTAGGCATGTCTCCCTATCGGCTCGTCTATGGAAAGGCTTGCCATTTGCCAGTTGAGATGGAACACAAGGCCTATTGGGCCATAAAAACTCTAAACTTCAATCTAAGAATTGCTAGAGAGCATAGAAAGCTAGAACTGAATGAATTGGAAGTGATTCAAAGAGACGCATATGAGAGCTCTAAAATTTCAAAGGAGTGGGCTAAGATCTTTCATGACAAATCCATTGTATGGAAGTCGTTTGAGCCCGACTAAAAAGTACACTTATACAACTCTTGTCTCTTAATTTTTCAAGGCAAACTCCGATCTCGTTGGGATGGACCCTACCTTGTCAAGGTGGCCTACCCCAATGGAGCTGTAGAAGTCACAAACCCTGAGAATGACTAGACATTCAAGGTCAATGGCCAAAGACTCATGCCATTTTTTGAGGGTTTTGAAGGACAAGGAGTGGAGGAGGATTTGACGGATCTGGTGTATCCGGACTTGGTGGCGGAGTAACTAGTTTTTCTGCTTGTTAGTGTACAACTGCTTTTATTTACTTTATTTTTATTTCATGTTACTTACGTTCTTTTGTCGTATAGTTTTTTTTTCCTAGTTGCATATGTTGGTATTTGGTTAAAAGCTCAAATGCGAGGTGTTCTCTATCCCTACTCATCTTTTTACTGTCCTTCATTGCATATGATATTTTTTTTGTTGAATTGAGGACAATGCATGAATCAAGTTGGGGGGAGAGGTGCACCATTTGCATGATACACCAATGTTTGTGGATAATACCAATTGTTGGGGTGCAAATTCACCTTTCACATATCATATAGATTTTTGTTTACATTAGTGCAAATTATGTGCAAAATTTGAAAATTTTTTGCCAAAAAACTTCTGAATGTTGATCTGTATTCCCTTATTAAGAGTGCTTGGGTTAGATGATATGTTGATCATTGTTTTGAACTTTGAACACATGAGCACATTATAGAAGTTGATACTATGCATGAGTATCACATATGTATCTATTTTTGAACTCAACCATATGTGCTCCTTGAATGTGTAATTTTAGCAATTTACGGATTGGATTCATATTTTAGGTTTGACATAAATAGTGGACATAAGTAAGGACCCATGAGAGCTTTAGTGCCAATCCTTTTTGGGGAAAACTTACATTTACTCAAGGAACAATTTTTCAATGTCAAAATTGTTCAATAATCTCATTATGTTTGTCTTGGCTAGATGCATTTTAGTAGTAGACTGACTTTATCTTGATATGTACAATGCCCTCCCATGCGTATCTAGAAGTGATCTTTGACCATCTTTAAATATTTTGTGCCTTAGCCTTGTTCTTGAGAAAATATTAGCCCTAGTGTCGTGATTGAGCCAAATTGAAATTCGTTTCTATGCCATACATTTGACCAAGCCAATGGAAATGATAAATATCTACCTTACCTTGGTTGTTCCTTGAGCTAAAAATGAGTGATTGCAAAAGTGAAGGAAGTGTGGTGTGGAAATTCAAGCAAAGGGGTAATCGATGTTGAAACTCAATGAGTCAATAAAAAAAAAATTGAAAATCCAAGAAAAGGAAGAGAAGGGGTGAGAATGAGAAAAGAATGATAAAAAGAAAAAGAAAATGTTAAGGAAAAGAAAGAAAAGAAACAAAGAGTGTGGTGATGTTCTAAGAATGAAAATCCCATGAAAAGGGAGGTGTTTTTGAAATAATAGTCATTCCCTCGAAACAACCTATATCCTTTGTTTCTTTTGCCTCAATATCACCCCAAGGCCCCATTATAACCTTTGAAGTCCTAAGTGATCTAGAGAAGCATGGTAGATGCATGATTTTAAAGAAAATGATGAGTTAGTTTTGTTACTTAATGCCCTATAGCATTCTTTTCATGAGATTATGTCAAAGTTGCTTCATTTTCATACATGAACTTCATTTTTAGATTACATGTGAGCACACTTTATTTTGTACACAAGATTCTATCTCACATGTACACATGGAGTGCATGCCAAGATAAGTATAATGTATTTCATTGTTAAGAGTGATCTTTGGTGAGTTTTGTGACTTGATCCAAAATGTGTACAACCAAGTGTAGGCGGTCAAGTTATAGTAATAATCCGATTAAGTCCGGAGTCGAATCCACAGGGAACTATGAATGGTGTTTTGAAGTAAGCAATAATAGAGACCAAGTAACTAGAAACTTTGAGAGTTTGGAGTGGTGAGATTTCTTGAATAGAATAGAAGATTATTTTCAAGAGTTTTCTAGACAAAATATAAGATAAATTCAAATGTAAAACAATCACCCTTTAGCTTGAGGATCAGAACATGTAGTTAATCATCTGGTTTATAATACTTGTGTTTTATAACTCAATTAACTCCCATGTAAACAACAAGTTAATTGAAAGATAAATATGGACTGTGAGAATTAAGCACATGATTGTGATGCCTTTCTAGAAGTGGACAAGAATTACCTGGGCCGAGATTTAACCCTTCTACAAACAAGCAAGTGTTTCTATAAGACATCCAACCATGGCATTAATGTTTCATTCTTTAGAAAGCACGATAATAGTGAAGATTGAAATGTATCATGAAGATCTAGCCTAGGTACTTGCCTTGAACCAATAGGTTTTTCCATGCAAGATTCATTTGTGACATAGAAAGAACCCGTAGTTATACAAAGTACCTTAGATTTGCTAGATGCATTTAATCCTTCAATACATGAAATATAAAACATTAAAGCATAAAGGAAATGCACAAGTATAGTTTCCGGACAATCGATACATGTTCATACCTTTTACTAAAGAGTGAATGAGGAACTACTCACTATTCATGGCTTGAGTAAAGCTAGAAAAGTAAGTGATACTTATCCCCCCAAGTAGAGAACTTACAAGGTAAAGTGCAATAAACGAAGAGCCGATCTTCACTAAAGAATAAGTGAATCACATTCCACCCTTCACGACTTTGGTAAAGCTCTAGAAAAGTGGAAGAGTTTCACTACTCTAAGGAAGAAGGAAGCTCAAGCAATGAAAGTGAAAGACATAAACAATGAAAGTAGGAGAAAGCTAGCCACTACTTAGAGGGTGGCTTCCTCAACCAACAAATGGAGGCTTGTTTCCTCAACCAACAAGTGGAGGGTTGCTTCCTCAACCAAGAAATGAACTAACTCTCTTGATACAAGTAAATATAACATACATCTAAGATTAATCAAAATGAGTGGGAGTCTAAGCCTCCATACAAACTTCTTACTAGTTCTTGGTGTAGTTTAAGCCTACTAACCAAGCTCTCACTCCATACTTTTCAAGAGAAGAAGAATGCTCCTTGAAGCTCCCCTAATGGGAGTATTTGTAGGCAAGGAAAGGGAAGGGGGGAAGATAAGAGAGGATGAATAGTGTATGCCGCCCAGTAAAAATGAAAACAAACTACTTTGCAGGCAGTCTATGGATGATGTTCGAACGTGGTTTCTGTTTTGGCTTTATGGATGTTCGAACGTGGTATGACGTTTGAACGTGTCTTCCATCTTTTCTTTAGGGGCGTTTGAATGCCGGATGGGGTTTGACCATATCACTCAAGTGGTCTGTGGTCTTCTGTGGAAACCCACTTCCACACTTTATGTAAAGCTTGGCATTTTGCACTTATCACTCTGGTCTTCAATCAAATCAAGTGGACATTCGAACATGAGTTGGCGTTCAAAAATGATACTTAAGTACCTCAGAGTCTTCTGTCTTATCTGCAACATGCCATGTCTCAACAGTCTGGTCTCCTCATAGTTCAAGTAAACGTTCGAATGTGAGTTGGCATTCGAACGTGGTACTCAAGTTCCATTCTTCTCCAATTTGGTTCCCTTATGCACTGGTGTTACACTCAAGTGTGATATTTTTTATTCTTGAGCCTTTGTTCACTTTTGGACCTAAAATGTAATCACTTAAACTCCATCAAAGTATAATTAGTCCTAAAAAGGCATAGTAATATGTAAATTGAAGTACTAATCACACCCCCCAACCTAAATACTGCTAGTCTCTAGTAATACAACAATTGAATGCAAATCTATTTCCAATGCCTTTTTCGTAGGTCATCCAGTTGCATTTAGCATTTCTAACAAGTCGTTGAACCACTAGGTTTACCCTAGCAGACGAGTGTTGTCTCATGAGGGTTTTCAGTGAAGCTACCCATAAACTTCAGTCGAACAAATGTGTATGTGAGATTGCTGATTAAAGTGGATTAGCATCATGGTTGTTAGGACACTTAACCCTCAATCTTGACTTATCCCGCATGTTCCTCTTCCATAGGTATTTATCCTATGCAAAAATTAGCATCCGTCACATTGGCATTTGAAATTCTCTGGGTAGTAGGAATGGTCATTCTAGAAATAAGAATTATTACCTAATTTGTTTATGTTCCCAAGTCTCCTAGCATCACCCTCAAATATGTGTATGGGACTTATGTGTGCAAGGGAGTGTCACTCTCTCTTGGAATGATGTGGGAAATGGGGAAACGAAATAATGGAAAATGAAATGAACAAAATGTTTGTCGTTGTTTTACTTGGAAAAGTATTCCACGGTCGTCTCCTCAGGGAAGGAAAGTTCAAGTGTGGTGAAGGTGATTTTGTCAAAAATGAGAAAAATGTAAAATCTTGTAGTTGGTTTTGGTGAGTTTTGTTCTTAATGAAAATGCAAGCAAACAAGTGTTGGCTAATCCAAAGAGGTCATTCCAATGGGAATTCCAACTCAACTCAAAACCTTCCTCCAATGGTGCATAGATGAATGATTGATTCTTGGGAAGCTAGGGACGAGATGGAGGTGACGATTCAAGCATACACCATGACAATGCCTACGGTGTATCAAGAACTCACAACCAAAATGGAGGTGAGGATCCAAGCATAACCCATGACCAGGCCTATGGGGTATCAAAGACTCACAATCACGTCCACTCTCAACCCAGTCAAACCGAACCATCGTACACTGAGAGGAGGAAAGAAAATGAGTTGAAATGGAAAGCCCAAGAGGAGGTCTCCCTTGGATTAGCCAACTAAAAAGCTAGCTACTCATGAAAGCAAGAAACAAATACATAATATAAAGGGACATAATATTGAAATGGAGCATGAAACTTAACTTAATGCAAGAAAACTTGAACTATAAAGAAAGAAATACAATACCCATTTTAAAGCATGAAAATGAAGAAAACTTGAAAGCAACAATGGTGGATTGAAGAACATGTAACTAAACTTGGAATAAACTTGAAATAGCTAAGATTAAAGTGCAAGGAATGAAGATTACGAAAGTATTAAAGCCTAATACAACAGAAATGGAGAAGAAAATGCAAGAACATAAGCTTTCTATTTCTGCTATTCATCATCTTCTTCATTGAGCTAAGACTACTCCTAAGCTTAGGTAGCCACCCCCTTCAAAGCTTGTGAATGCTGGATATATGGAGTGTGTGTCTTCAAATTTCATCCATGGGGGGTCCCTCTAGCTGTGTGAAAGGCCTCCCTTCAATAGGGGGCTGAATGGATGGGTATGGCAGGCTTAGCCTACATTTCCCAGGCTTTACCCTTCCTCTCCCATCCTCATCAATGCCAAGCCTCAAAAGTCTCCATCAAGGGTGTAGGAGGCATGAAGATGTGCAGAAAATGTTGGGGGGGCAAGTGGGAGAAGTGTAAATGGGACCCCCAAGAAATTGGAGAATGAAAATAGTCGTTCTGGGCATTTTGCGCAAAACCTACCAATAGGTTTTTAGCGATCTACCGGTAGGTTTTGGCTACTATAGTAAAAACTATCAATAGGTTGCCTACTCCGGATCAGTTTTCATAGAATTATCATAACTTTTGATCCAACCGTCCAATTAAGCTGAAATTTTGACAAAATACATAAGACATCCAGATCTACAACTTTCATGTTTTTCACTTCTTCATATTTTAAGTGGATCATGGAAAAAATGAGAAAAACCGAGGTACTTCTACAAAATGGTGTGGCTGCTAAAGCCTATGTTACCAAACACCAATACCTCCTTGATTTCTTTCACTTTTAAGCCTCCAAATCCTCATGTAATGTGTCCATCTCTTCACCACTCCTCCACACTTAGTTTCAAGGTTCTAAAATCCATCATTTAAGCTATAATTACTTGCAACATCGAAAATTCAACATTATTCATAATTTCGGCTAACTCTAAGTATTTAGATGCAAAAGTTGAGTTAAAATTAATGTAATGAGGCCATCAAATATGCAATACTATGCGCTCCTCACCGTAGAACCACTAGGTTTACCCTAGTGGATGAGTGTTGTCTCCTGAGGGTTTTCAGTGAAGCTACCCACAAACTTCAATCGAACAAATGTGTATGTGAGATTGCTGATTAAAGTGAATTAGCATCATGGTCGTTAGGACACTCAACCCTCAATCTTGACTTATCCCGCATGTTCCTCTTCCATAGGAATTTACTCTATGCAAAAATTAGCATTTGTCACATTGGCATTCGGAATTCCTTAGGTAGTAGGTGGTGTGCGTCGTTCACAACCAAAATTAATTCCTTACTTCAACACTACAAATATAGCAGTGGCAAGCAAGGGTCAACAAGACAAAGAAATGAATTAACTTATCTGGTAACAAGTGCAATAATATGCAAATAAAAAGGGGGGTTTTTTCGTCACAAAAGCAGAATATCAAATCGTTAACAAGAATCAATTAATGAAACATCGGGTCAAAGGCAATTCAACTGTTGGTTATGGATTTGATCATAGACACACAAACAATCAACTCCTATCAAAAGCTTAGTTCAAAGATCATTTAGATGCTAAATGACCTTCTTCATCTCTATAAACATTAATACAAGCCTAGTACTCATATTAAATCTTATTATTAATCAATTCGGTATTAAGAATCCTCCTTCTATTAATAACAGCCTTAAGAACAACTAAGATTGAATAACAAATCTCCACCAGCAAAGAACTATTAATCCAATTTATAATTCCCTCAGATTAATAACAAAAGTTTGAAAAACAACTGCATAATCTGATTGCTACTACAATCAAGTTTCAAGAAAATTACAGATCAGGAACTTAATCTAGCATTCATCACATAGAAAATCAATTAGTGTGCACCTTAATCAAAAGAACTATGTAATCTCATCAATAAATCAGAGAATCATATCATTCAAATAGAATTTGATATTAAATAATTAAACCAAGTCTCACAAAACCATATACCAACTTAGAATACCTTCAACCGAACAAAGGAAATCAGCTGCTCATTGCTTAGGTAAACCCAAGTTTGTATAAAAATTGTTGTGTCTCCTTTCCTTGCTCTGCCCTCTCCACCTTCCAAGCAACCATAGATACATATAGAAAACATATGACACTTCGCAAGACGTGTACAACTCAAATCCCTACATTATAGGTATTCCTTATCCAAACAGATTGACAGAAATCACAAAATCATGCTGGAAGTTGTGAGCTGTTTTTCTATCCGATAATAATTGCATATTGATTTGGTCTCTAGATGCAAGTTGTAGCCCTAGATTTGTAGATAAGTTTTGGCTTTTGAATCACCTTATTTGGATTTTGGAAACGCAAGTTATGACCAACTGAAGTTTACTGGGTCGGACAGGAATCCAACTCCAATTAGGATTCTGATCAGTTTTCCAGGCCTGACTTTGAAACAATGTTTGGAGGCCCAAAAGAACTCGGATTTTCAAAAACCATACCTTTATTAAAATCTTAAGATGTCCTCTAAAAACTTTAGGAAGACCACTTTCTCATTCTGAAACTGTAACGCCATCCAAACCTTAATTGAAGCTCCATAGATCGAAACGACCTAAAAGCTGAAAATTGCACAATATATTTCATGTCTATTCTTTTACCTTCAATGCTTCCCTAATTCAATAAATATATTAATCAGCTCACTTAAACAGAAAATATGTTAAAAAAATAAATATAAAAGAATTAAAAATATTAAATATTATGCTCTTATCAAATTCCCCTACACTTAGTTTTTTACTCGTCCTTGAGTAAAACACGCCCATGCAAATATATGAGGCCACATACTTAGGTAAGACCGCTAGCAATGTCAATTAAACTAGAGACAAGTATACTCATCTCCTTTCACTTCATATCACAAATAACTTGATCAGTCATGAGACTTCCTACCTAACATGACCAATTCTTGCACAACTCACCCCTTCCTTTTTCTCCCTGTCACTACAATCCAGGTAGTAAAATAAGGATTCACTTTTTTTTTTCATTCTAGTGTCTGATGAGTGCATTTTATGCTCCATCTCATCTTCAAATTTATTTATTTATTTTTATTCTAGTGTCTGATGAGTGCATTTTATGCTCCATCTCATCTTAATTTTTTTTTTCTTTTCATTTTGGATTGGTAGGTGCATTTTATGCTCCATCCTACCTTAATGATGACCTTTCCCTATTTACTTAAACCCAGATATAGGACTGGCCTAAGAGAAAAAGAGTTAAAAGTTTGTTTTGCAATCCTTTTTCGCTGCTAGGTTGTCAATCTACATATCGTCACAAGGAGTATTGCTTCAATCAGTTAATAAGAGGTAAGTAAGCTGATCAAAAATTCACAGGACATTGCAACGCCCCATGCTTAGGATATGAACCTCTATGCATACGATGTCTTAATGAGTTTAAGCACATAACAAAATTTGTCTCCCCCACATTTAAGGTTTATAGTGCCCTTACTGTAAAGAAAGCGACATTTATTAAACTAAAATAAACAGAATTATTCTAAAGCGATAGAGAAAGATAACATAACTGATTGTGACCAACCGGTCACCCTTGGGTTGCCTCCCAAGCAGCGCCTTTTTTTAATATCGTTGGCTCGACCCAATGATGCTTTTCTAATCAAAGTACTTCGGCTCAACAAGATGCATCTCCTCAATTGTATACTCTTGAAATTCGGCATAGAATGGTTTGAGGTGATGTCCATTGACCTTGAAGACTTTGTTGGTGGATAAGCTTTTTATTTCAACTACACCTTGAAGAAACACATTAGTAACTTCAAAAGGTCCAATCCAACGAGAACGTAACTTACTAGGAATTAGTTGAAGACGTGAATTATAGAGCATCATTTTTTGTCCCACAACAAATTTCTTCCTTGTAATCATCTTATCATGCAACACCTTGGTCTTGTCCTTATAAATTCTTGAGTTCTCATAGGCTTCCAATCCGAGTTCCTCCAATTCTTGCAACTGCAACTTCCTCTCTTGTCCGGCTTTATCCATCTCCATATTGCACATCTTCACAGCCCAATATGCCTTGTGTTCCAACTCAACATGCAGATATCATTGTTTGCCATAGACCAACCTATATGGAGACATCCCAATAGGTGTCTTATATGCAGTTCGATAAGCCCAAAGTGCATCATCAAGTCGAAGGCTCCAATTTTTCCGATTTGGTTTCACTGTCTTCTCTAGAATGGACTTGACCTCTCTATTGGATATTTCCGCTTGTCCATTAGTTTGGGGATGATAGGTGGTCGAGGTGCGATGAAATACACCATATTTCTTCAACAACGCTTCCATGTATCGATTACAAAAGTGGCTTCCTTGATCACTGATGATAGCCCTCGGAATGCCGAACCTGCTAAAAATGTTAGACTTCACAAAACCTACAACAACCTTTGAATCGTCAGTTCGGGTGGCTTTTGCTTCCACCCATTTTGAAACATAATCCATAGCAAGTAAAATATAAATAAAACCAAAAGAAGAAGGAAAAGGCCCCATAAAATCAATACCCCACACATCAAAAATCTCACAAACTAGTATAGGGGTTTGTACCATTTCATTCCTTTGGGTCAAACCTCCAGTTCTTTGGCATTTTTCGCATTTGTTACAAAAAATATATGCATCATGGAATAATGTAGGCCAATAAAATCCACTATCTAACACCTTTCTAGCTGTTCTTTTAGATCCAAAGTGACCTCCACAAGCATATGCATGACAAAAAACAAGTATATAGTGAGTCTCATCATCAGGTACACATCTCCTAATAATTTGATCTGCACAATATTTCCACAAGTATGGATCATCCCAAGTGTAGTATTTAGCCTCACTTTTTAACTTATCTTTCTTAGTTCTACTCATGTCATTAGGCATAACTCTTTCTACTAGATAATTAACTAAATCGGCATACCAAGGAACCATACCTCGCATTACAAAAAGGTGCTCATCTGGAAATAGCTCCTTCAATGGCTCGGTCGTCTCCTCTCTCACCAACCTACTTAAGTGATCTGCTACTAAATTTTTAGCTCCCTTCTTGTCCTTAATCTCAAGATCGAATTCTTGTAGCAAAAGAATCCATCTAATTAATCTCGGCTTTGACTCCTTCTTGGACAAAAGATATTTTAAAGCTGCATGATCAGAAAATACAATCACTTTAGAGCCAAGCAAATAAGATCAAAATTTATCTAATGCAAAAACAATAGCTAAAAGCTCTTTTTCGGTTGTAGAGTAGTTGCACTGAGCCGGATTGAGTGTCTTGGATGCCTAGTAGATCACGTGTGGTTTCTTGTCAATATGTTGCCCCAAAACTGCTCCAATAGCATAATTGCTAGCATCACACATTATCTCAAAGGGCAACGTCCAATCAGGTGGTTGAACTATTGGTGTCAAAGTTAAGGCTACTTTGAGCTTGTCAAACGCCTCTTTACATTCTTGACTCATCTCGTATGACACCTCCTTTTGCAACAACCTTGATAATGATTGGGCAATCTTTGAAAAATCCTTAATGAACCTGCGATAAAAACCTGCATGACCCAGAAAAGAACGCACTTCCCGCACACTTATGGGATATGGTAAGTTCACAATTAAATCAAATTTTGCTTTATCTACTTCAATTCCCCTATTGGAAATCACATGCCCTAAAACAATACCTTGTTCTACCATAAAGTGACATTTTCAAAGTTCAACACAAGGTTTGTTTCAATGCAATGTGCAAGCACACTAGATAAATTTTCCAAACAATGATCAAAGGAATCACCATACACCGTAAAATCATCCATGAAAACTTCCATACAGTTCTCTATTAAATTAGAAAATATGCTCATCATGCATCTTTGAAACGTACCTGGTGCATTACAAAGTCCAAATGGTATTCTTCTAAATGCGAATGTGCCTAATGGACAAGTGAATGTTGTTTTCTCTTAGTCCTCTAATGCAATAACAATTTGATTATATCCCGAATAACCATCAAGAAAATAATAATAAGACTTACCTACTATTCTTTCAAGCATCTAATCAATAAAAAGGTAGAGGGAAATGGTATTTCCTTGTCATTGAGTTCAACTTGCGATAATCGATGCACATCCTCCATCCACTCACCACTCTTGTCAAAAACAAGTTCATTGTCTTGGTTCTTTACCACCGCCACTCCTGACTTTTTAGGCACAACTTGGACCGAACTTACCCATTGACTATCTGAGATGGGATAAATAATCCCAGCTTCCAAGAGCTTCAAAATCTCCTTTTTTACCACCTCCATCATCTGAGGGTTTAACCTTCTTTGGGCTTCACGGCTAGGTTTGAATTTGATTTGATTTGGTTTGATTGTCCTCCATCAATATTCTATGCATGCACATTGATGGATTGATTCCCTTTATGTCCGCTATTATCCACCCAATCGTCGTTTGGTGTTTTCGCAACACCTTTAATAGCTTCCTTTCTTGCAAGGTAGTTAAGTGGCTAGCAATAATAACCGGCAAGGTTTCATCATCACCCAAATAAGAATACTTAAAATGACTTGGGAGAGGTTTCAACTCTAGCACCGGTGCCTGCACCCCAGAAGGTAACAACTTTGTATAAGAAGCTGGTGAAATTAAGCTCTTAATTTCATACCTTTTTGAAATAGGCGGTGAGGATTGAAGTTCCATCATTGTCTTTTCAGCATTAAAGTTTAGCGGCACAACTGGAATATCTTCCTTCAAGCCTTGTCTCAACACAAATTCTAGCTCATCCATCTCTAACGACTCGAGGACTTCCTGTGCAAAGTTGTCAATAACATCAAAGGCACAAATAGAATGAGCATCATTATTTGGATACCACATAGCTTCATAAATACTAAACTTGACAACTTCACCATCGAACTCCACTGTAAGGTTTCCATAATCGACGTCAATCTTGGTTTTTGCTATTTTAAGGAATGGACGTCCTAGCAAGATTGGTGCAAGACTTACCGAATGACTATCCTCCATATTCAAAATATAAAAATCAGTTGGAAAAATCAAGTCATTAATCTGCACAAGAACATCCTCAACTATCCCTTCGGGATAAGCATTAGAACGATCAGCTAGTTGAATAATAACCCCAGTTTTCTTAAGAGGACCCATGTTAAGGGATGCATAAATTGATTGTGGCATAACATTAATAGATGCACCTAAATCTAACATGGCATGCTTAAACTTGGTGTGACTGATTACACATGGAATAGTGAATGTACTTGGATCTTTGCACTTTTGAGGCAATTTACATTGTATCACGGCTGAAACATTCTCCACCACACTTAATTTCTCATCCCTTTGTAACCTTCATTTTGATGTGCAAAACTCTTTCAAAAATTTGGCATACCTTGGGATTTTCTTGATTGCATCCAAGAGTGGTATGTTCACCTCCACCTTCTGAAAAGTCTCAAGAATTTCTTTTTCTTGTTCCTCCTTTGATTTAGCCAATCTTCTAGGAAAAGGCAAAGGAATTGAATTAGTAGACTTAATTGTGGTAGGTGGAGAATTGACCTTTAATGAAGCCTTTTGTTCATCTTCTTCCTTCTTGTCTCCTTGTTGTGTTTTGCCGAATTGGATGAATTTTGAGTAGGACCTGCAACTTCTTTCCCACTTTGCAAAACAACAACACTCACATTCTCTCTAGGGTTAGTAACAGTTTGAGAAGACAAAGTACCCAAATTTTCATACTTACTAACTGATGCCGCAAGCTGACTTATTTGCCTCTCCAAATTTTGAATACTAGTCCGTGTCTCATTCTGAAATTGTTGAGTGTTATTAGCTAAAGCCTTGACAATATCTTCAAGTGATGGAGTTGGCTGCTGTCTTTGCTGATATTGCTGCTGAAATTTATTGAAATTGGTTGGATTTCCATACCGTAGATTTGGATTATCTTTCCATCTGGAGTTGTAAGTATTGGAGAATGAATCGTATTTGCATTGTTGTTGTTGTTGTTGTTGTTCCATAAATCCTACCATTGCATTGACTTGTTATCCTGAATCTTCCTCTTGTAAAGTAGGACACATGTTTGTGGAATGACTTGTCAATGCACAAATTCCACATGCTTTAACTACTTGCATGTTACCTACAACCATTTGTCTCACCAAAGAAGTTAAATCAGAAATTTGTTTTTCAAGGTTAGAAGTACTTACCTTATGCACTTTCTTTGGTGTGTGATCCATTCTCATCCCAAATTGTTGCAAATTCGCAGCCATGTTGAAAATTAATTGTTTCGCAGCAGCTGGTGTTTTGTCAACCAATGCTCCTCCACTAGCTGCATCTATCATACTTCTTTCCATAGGCAACAATCCTTCATAGAAATATTGAATCAAAGCTGATCACTTATCTGATGATGTGGGCAGCTCGCACATAGTTTCTTGAAGCGTCCCCAATATTCGTACAAAGACTCTCCATTGTATTGACGAATGTCACATATCTCCTTCCTTATGTTTGCAACCCTGGAAGTGGGAAAAAATTTCTCCAATAATTGTTTCTTCATCTCAATCCATGAATTGATGGAACCAAAAGGTAGGTAATACAACCAATCTTTTGCATCATCCTCAAAGAAAATGGGAATGCTCTAAATTTAATTTGATCTTCATGTATACCTTGTGGTTTCATGCTTGAACACACTATATGGAACTCCTTTAAATGTTTGTGAGGATCTTCACCTGCAAGACCAAGAAAAGTAGGCAAAAGATGAATTAGTCTTGATTTCAATTCAAAAGCAGCATCTAAATTAGGATATTCAATGCATAAAGGTTGAGCAGTAAAATTGGGAGCTGCTAGCTCTTTCAAAGTCCGTGTATTGGCAACCATGTTGTCCTTTTTCCTCTTCCAAATCACTAGATGATAACCACTTGAGGGCGATGTTCATTCTTGGTGAAGAGGTTGATGATGCTTGCTCGAGTTCAGCTTGTCTCGCTTCTCTTCGTAATCTGTGGAATGTCTTTTCAATCTCAGGATTAAAACTCAATTCACTTTGGTGAGAAGATCGAGTCATAAACTAATTAAACAAAGATAATAAAATAGAAATACTAGAACCAGTCAAGGAAAATCACTTCCCCGGCAACGACGGCAAAATTTGGTGTGCATTGTTCACAACCAAAATTAATTCCTTACCTCTACACTACAAATATAGCAGTGGCAAGCAAGGGTCAATACCACAGAGAAATGAATTAACTTAACTAGTAACAAGTGCAATAATATGTAAATAAAAAGGGGGGTTTGTTTCTTACAAAAGCAGATTATCAAATCGTTAACAAGAATCAATTAATGAAACATCGGGTCAAAGACAATTCAACTGTTGGTTATGGATTTGATCCTAGACACACAAACAATCAACTCCTATCAAAAGCTTAGGTCAAAGATCATTTAGATGCTAAACGACCTTCTTCATCTCTATAAACATTAATACAAGCCTAGTACTCATATTAAATCTTGTTATTAATCAATTCGGTATTAAAAATCCTCCTTCTATTAATAACAACCTTAAGAACAACTAAGATTGAATAACAAATCTCCACCAGTGAAGAACTATTAATCCAATTTATAATTCTCTTAGATTAATAACAAAAGTTTGGAAAACAACTGCATAATCTGATTGCTACTACAATCAAGTTTCAAGACAATTATGGATCAAGAACTTAATCTAGCATTCATCACATAGAACATCAATTAGTGTGCACCTTAATCAAAAGAACTATGTAATCTCATTAATAAATCAGAGAATCATATCATTCAAATAGAATTTGATATTAAATAATTAAACCAAGTCTCACAAAATCATATACCAACTTAGAATACCTTTAACCGAACAAAGGAAATCAGCTGCTCATTACTTAGGTAAACCCAAGTTTTTATAAAAATTGTTGTGTCTCCCTTCCTTGCTCTGCTCTCTCCTCCTTCCAGGCAAACATAGATACATATAGAAATATATGACACTTCCCAAGATGTGTACAACTCAAATCCCTACATTATAGGTATTCCTTATCAAAACAGATTGACATAAATCATAGAATCGTGCTGGAACTTGTGAGCTATTTTTCTATCGGATAATGACTGCATATTGATTTGGGCTCGTGATGACAGTTGTAGCCCTAGATGTGTAGATAAGTTTTGCCTTTTGACTCACCTGATTTGGACTTCAGAAACGCAAGTTATGACCAACTAAAGTTTACTGGGTCGGACAGGAATCCAACTCCAATTAGGATTCTGATCAGCTTTCCAGGCCTGACTTTGAAACAATGTTTGGAGGCCCAAACGAACTCGGATTTTCACAAACCATACCTTTATGAAAAGCTTAAGATGTCCTCTAAAAACTTCTGGAAGACCACTTTCTCATTCTGAAACTCTAACGCCATCCAACCTCAATTGAAGCTCCATAGATCGAAACGACCTAAAAGCTGAAAATTGCACAATATATTCCATGTCTATTCTTTTACCTTCAATGCTTCCCTAATTCAATAACTATATTAATCACCTCACTTAAACAGAAAAATATGTCATAAAACTAAATATAAAAGAATTAAAAATATTAAATATTATGCTCTTATCAGTAGGAATGGTCATTCTAGAAACAAGAATTATTAAATAACAAACATTCCACTTTACCACCTTCCATGGTTAGCTTTGATTTCACAAACCTCTCTTAGAAGTGCTCTCAGCAAAAATTCACTTTGGTTATAGTGACTTGTCTCTCAAAGGGCATGTGATCAGTAGATGGCCAGTCAAAAAATCATATGCACAGTTTAGAAAAGGATTGAAGTTTAAGGAGACAAACCAATCATGGTTTGGCATAATCTCATGGAGGAACATTGATGCAAATAAAGAAATATTATTTAACATACCCCACTTGTAATTGACGACCTACACATGCATCAGTCTTAAGATCAATTAGGGCTTTTTGTAGGTTGTAATGTGTCTAGAGGTCAGTAGCTAACGAAATGACGTCAATGGTGTTCAAAAGCTATCTCTTTTTTATGCAGTGTGGCACACCTCTTTCTAGCTTCTCAAAATTTTACCTGGAAATGATATTTCTTTCTTTCATTTTTCTCATTTTTCACTTTCTTGGCAAGAGGGTGCAAGAAAATTAGATAGTAAGGTATGTTAAATATATCCTCTTGTGGCTAGGTTATTATATGGGTATTTCAGAAAAAAATAATCATTTATCGAAGGCTCAAGCTTGGCTGACTAGGGATATACTTTTGCAAAAGAAATGGTCAAGGCTCAAAATCAAATCAAAGATGGCCTAATATCATTTCTCAAGTATGTGCACATGTAGGTGTCATATGCAAAGGTTCCCTGTGGGTCATATCAATAGATCGCTTTAGTTGCATCAATCAAATCAAATTTAATGAGATTATTCAAAAATAGATAGTGAAAAACCTTTCTTAAGTAAACGTTGATATCCTCTCAAAAGCATAGCAAGGCTCAAAACTCACCATGGTATTCCTTATCATCTCCACTGGTTATGTCGGGTGGTTTCGGGAATGTCGGTTATATATCGATTCCATTTTTGAGTCTGATCATCTTGTATCTTAAGAACAAAAAAATACCAATGTACATTTAACAATTTAAGCATAGAGATAACACCGGTTTTCCAAGAATTATAGTTTTAAGTCTCAGTTGTTAAGTTGAGGTGTCACACTGATCATGTGTTTAGTTACTTTAACAAACAGTCTTAGCATCCACATTCGTTTCATCATTTATTAACAAATAGTAATATATTAAGCTAAATCTACATACACATTTAAACATATAAAAGTGATAAACTGAATCATTCATTTCTCCAAATGCGATCGTTTAATACAAATATCAAAGATTCCATTCATCCAAAAAAGAAGTGATCAAATATAAACTTCAAATATCCACAATCAACTACAACACAAACATCCACCACAAAATAAATAACTATTCATAACAACTACAAATATCCCCAAGAACACCCAAAGAAGAAATTATCAACCAAAGAAGAAACAATCAAACACTCCACCACCGAGAACAGAAATAACCCTCTCAATCTCCACCTGTAAAAATCCAAGAAAATTTGAAATTTTTCGAAAAAAGGGTAAAATGGTAATTTGTCAGTATAATGCGGTTTAAAATCAATATTTTTTAGAGGTCGGATGATGGAACGGACCCTCACCGTTGAATTTGTATCGTGAAATCGAGCTACCATGTCAAATTTTATCGAATTTTGAGATAGTTGAATTTTACAAAGTTTACGAGACAATTTGGGTGAGGAATGACTTAACAAACGTCTCCAAAAATAAAATTTTTAAAATTTTCTTATAATAGAATTAAAGTTCAAATAAAATTAATTTGAATTTAAATCGAAGTAAAATTAAGTAGTTTCGGGACAAAAAATGGACCCGAAAGTAGTTAATGTGTGGGGCAATGTGGACCGCGCAATTAAAAAGTATAATTAGGGAAAAATATCTAAAAAATAAGATATTCTCAACCCCAAAGTCAGCACACTCACACGTTGGAAGAGAAGGGAAGGGAGAGAAGAGAACAATAAAAAATTCTACCTTTCTTCTTGTGATCCAAGGAGTTTTGTCGGTCGGAATTCATCAAACCAAGAATTAAAGTTGGTCTACGCGATGAGGGGTACGTGTATGTATCAAGAACGAGGAATTTCACCAAAGATCCGAAGAAGGATTTTGGGAAATCAAGGGTTTGGGGCTAGGGAGGTGCCTAGAAGCTTTCTACCTTTCGTATCATGCTCCAAGAGGTAGGGTTTCCTCCTACTTTGGACTAATTTCTACCCTATGGTGTCTATATGTAATGGTTATATGTATGGGATGACTTATGACTTACCTATAGTCATGGAAATTAGAAAAAAAAAAGGGGTATAGAAATGGCCTAGACCAATTTCTAGCTTGATTTGGTTATATGGAAATGCTTATGAAATTCCATGAAATTGGGTTTTATGTGGGCATGCTATATGTTTATAATGTGTCTTGTGATTTAAGTGTGTTATTGACATGGATTATGTGGTGGCATACTTGTGAATTAATTGGATATAAATGTTGGTATACGTTCATTGGTATGTTGAAATTGTAATAGAGAATGGTGATTATATGCTTATGATATAAATTGTCATGATATATTTTGAAATATGTGGTTAAATTCCTCATTAACATTCCGTGCATATTAGGCATGCCATCGACATTGTAATGGTGCATTACATTGCATATTGCACGAGAAAAATACATCCATGGCCATGAGTATGGGTGTGTGTGCATGGTTGGATCAATCATCATACTTGGTGATTGGTGATGGGCTTGGGAAAAGTTAGATTGAAAATCTGACTGAGTCGCACGGTTGCATGAAAGAAAAACTTGTTTCAGGTATAGCAAGAAGGGCTAGACACTCTCTCGGGTGAAAGGCCCGACTACTTGGTTCATACACTCCCCTAAGGTGAAATTCTGGAAAAGTGTAATGGCGTACAGAGCCAGTGGTGTGATTCCAAAATCTGATACATAACAAAAACACATGGTTTGTTATATAAATGTTCATTTGATGGGAGACATCCAACAATGAAATTGTAACACCCCCCTCCACATGGCATAATATTGTCCGCTTTGGGCCCATTGGCCCTCACGGTTTTGTTTCTCCTAGTACCCCTTGGAAAAGACCTCATACCATGTAAGGCGAGGGGCTTACGTATAAGCCTAACAACTTTCCCCTCCCTAACCGATGTGGGACACCAAGATCTCACAATTTTTGTAACACCCCCTCCATATGGCATAGTATTGTTCGCTTTGGGCCCACTGGCCCTCACGGTTTTGTTCCTCCCAGTACCCCTGGGAAAAGGCCTCATACCATGTAAGGCGAGGGGCTTACATATAAGCCTAGTAACTTTCCCCTCCCTAACCGATGTGGGACACCAGGATCTCACAATCCACCACCCTTAGGGCTGCATGTCCTCGTACAGTAGCTCACCAGCTACCTGCCCACCCATTACATACGAGCATGTCAAGGGCCCACACTCGATCCAGGCGAGAGTCGGTTTGGATACCATTTTGTAACACCCCCCTCCACATGGCATAATATTGTCTGCTTTGGGCCCACTGGCCCTCACGATTTTATTCCTCCCAGTACCCCTGGGAAAAGACCTTATACCATGTAAGGCGAGGGGCTTACATATAAGCCCAACAACTTTTTCCTCCCTAACCGATGTGGGACACCAGGATCTTATAGAAATGGTTTTCAAAACACATGAATTATATTTCAAAAGATCATTGGATGTGTTTCACCAATGACTGATTTATGACACACATGCATCGCATTGTGTTGTGGGAGGATCGATGTGGACTTGGGTTAAGGTGCATGGATGAGTCTCATCTCATTTCATGGCATGACATTATGATTTTTCAACATTGAATTACATGTTTTTGTTGGAATGGGAAATGATGGTTAAGTGTTGTACATAAACATTGCATATGCATCTAGGGAGTGAGTAACCTCTGTAGGAAATATTCTACTAGGCGTTGGCTCACCCTATACGGGAACACATTTCAGGTACGGGATTTATACCAGTAGAGGATTCTCATTCGAGGCCTCAAAGATGAAGAAAAGCCGACTTGTGGCTTTTGTAATACATTTTGTATAAACTTTGTAAAATTTCGGTGTTGAGTATGAAATCGTGTGAATGGATTGTAATAAAACTTGTAGATATCAAGTTTTATGTGATAAACATCATTAGACATGTTTTAGATGATGTTGGGATGATTTGAAATGGTTTTGAAATGAAAAATGGGCGAAACAGACAAAACTTGGCATATAGTACCGGTACTGTGTACCGGTACAGTTGGGTCCAGAGGACAAAGAGTACCGGTACTATCTCCTAAAATTTGAAAATTTTAAATATAAGTGCTATGCTCTCGACCTTTGATCCCTTTGGTTCAAAGGATGTAATTGGACAATAAAGAGGCATGAATTGTGGTACCTTGAGCCACGGTTAAATTAAATGATTAAAGGAACACGGGTAATTCGTGCGAGTTAAATTTCGGGTAATGGAATAATATTAGCGTGATGTCGGATCAAGCGGCACTCACGGGCATTTCTGCGGGTTGACGGGTGGTCAACGGTTTAAATAATGACCCCCGATTTTTTTTTGGGGCGTCACTCCACCAGCTCTACTAACTCCCTCCCCTGCAGGTCCACCAGCTCCATCCCTCAACAGTCTAAAAATTTCATCCTGCTTAGCTTCAATGCTAAGCATGATGTCCCATAAAGAACACCAAGTGCTCATGCTAGGGCCTGCCTCTTGGGTCTGTTCTGCGTCCATCTCTGTTTCCTCCTCTCGGTCAAGCTCCTCTTGCAGTTCATCGACTCCTTGGGGAGGGGGCATTTCTTGTCTAGCAGTCGGGGTGCCACTGGCTTTTGAATTTTCATCTCGGGCCTCACCCTAACCCCGTGGTCTTTGCAGATTTCAGTCACCAACGTGGCAAAAGGGAGTGCACTTCTTTTCACATCACAACTTTCTTCATTTCACTCAAGATTAATGAGGGGAGGTCGATGCTACGCCCCCTTCCAAGTGCATAAAGAAGACGGGCCATGTCAAGTAAAATCTCATTTTTTTCGTCCTATGGGGGCGAGGTTAGATACTACAATCAAGTTTAACATTTTGTACTTCTTAGTGAGCTCCCCTTGTTTCAAAAATCTCTTCCCTTACTAAGAAAAGTTAGGCATTCCCATCAACTCTCTTCCAACCACATTCATCGCTACATTCTTTATTGGGGGATATGCCAGATTTTGTACCTGAGGCACTTTTTGCCTTACTTCCTTAATATATTTTTCATCCACGTCAATGTGGATGCCCTTTACGTATGTTTGGATTGCGCCATTGATGATCTCGGTGTTGGAGTAAAACTCCCGCACAAAGTCAACGATGGCATCTCCTCCGTTTTGCAAAAACCATACCCAATTCCTCCTCTCCGTCTCCACCAATATTCCCAACTTTGCAAAATTAGTAATCACAACATCTCTCTAACAAACTACTACATGATTCTGGAAACAATTTTCATACCTATCAGCTTTGAGGGCATTGGGGAATCGCGTTCGATCGTATCTCCTCTCTATTGGTCTCCCTCCCTCTCCTCAATCACTTCTTCCACAAAATTTGGCTCCTGACTTATCTGGTTTTGCCTGGCAGGTAGTTTAACTCTAGGCATTGTTTTGAGCTCAAAAAGATTTCTGAGAAGTTTTGATTTTCTTTGTGGGATTGAGGTTTTTGATGTGGGAATGAGTTTGGGAGGGTCTATTTTTAGGTGAATTTGGAGAATGGAAGGTGTTTTGGGGTCTGGGTAGTGCAAATGGGTTCTAGAGTTTGAGGGATTTTGGAGGTTTTTGAGGATTTTGAAGTGGGGAAGACGGTTCAGGTTTTTATAGCTTGAGAAGTAATGTTCAAATGTGAGTAATGTTTGAACGTATGTAGAAGAATTTTTAAAATATCGTTCGAACCTAGTTGTCGTTCGAACGCAGTGAGCTCCTAGTACTTTTGAGTTTTGTCAGAGACTTCATCAGAGGCTGAGTACTGCAAGCAACTAACGTTCGAACGTCACTTGGCATTCGAATGTTGAATCAAAAATCACAAAGTACACTATACGCAAAAAAAGCAAACTAAACACAAAAAGTTGAATCAAAATTCATGGCGTCTCTGGATAAGTCCCTACCCACATTTTAGGTTGGTATTCTAGGACACTCCTTACTCGGCCCATGTTTTCATTTTAGTCAAAAGAGTTTGTACAAAATGATTTTTACGCTTTTTTACGAGAATTCGGACCCTTGGCTTTTATCCCAACTACTCTAATCCGAGTCTCGCTCTGTATCTGTGTAGTGCAGACAACCAGTGACTCTCCCAATTTCCTCTCATACAAACTGGTTAAGCAAAGTATTGGAATAACATGGCATCTTAGGGTAATCTTTACTCAGCCCATTCATTATCCAGTCTAATCGATAGAGTGCACGATTGAAAATTGGTTCAGAACACTAATTGTACCTTTTCTCGTGAAAGACTCTACCACAATGTTTACATGCACCAAGCCTTTTGGCACAACGACATTTAGCAAAAGTGTTTCCACCACATAGGGGTTTCTTTTGCTCTTCTCGGATCTCATTCTTTCACACCAATCTTGCTTTTCTTATGATCACAGTATGCACATCAGATGGAAAGGTGTGTAAAACTCCTAGACTAAACCAAAAAAATTTAACATCTATGCTTTCTATTTTTTAAGACTCACTATCTGGTTCTTTAACGTCTGCCAGTCACAAGGACGATCAAAGCTGACTCAAAAACATCATCATTAATTTGCAAAAAATACAAGGTAGGGTACACAATATGATCAGAAATAGTCACAACAACGAAGAATTTTATGGGCACAGCAACAACAACAAGAAAAATAAAAAAATTTATGGGTACAAAATATGAACTGTTCTCTCCCCCCAACCTAAACTGAACATTGTCTCCAATGTTTCGAATTTACCGATATGTTGAGCTTGGAGATGAGGTTGAAAACTAGAGATATGTTCATCTGCTGAAAACCTACAAACAAAATACACAAATTAATCATCTCTCCACAGATCTGGGTTTTCGCTAGGATGAAAACCATTGACTTTGAATGCAGACAGAAGAAGAAGAGCCATGTATAAATAGAGTAAACACATGTAGATCATAAGACAAAGGATTGGGTCTTCGGGCAATATGGTCATAGAACTATTGGGAGTTGGGTCGTGTTTACAGAGGATCACTAACAGCGAAGAAGAAGAAGAAGAAGAAGAAGAAAAAGGGAAAGGGACAAAAGGGCGTGGTAACAGAGGAAAAGGGGGTGGGGAAAAAGAGAAAAAAAAAGGGGATGCCTTATAAAGGCGTCTGCTCGGGTCGATTTTTATTAGGTTTTTCCTGACCCGATCCCTTTTTGTGTCAGCAGGCATAATTCTCAAAGGGATTTTCTGTGTCTATTAAAAATATGGTTTCCACATTTTTAACAAAATCCTCCAAAAATGGTTTCAACGGCTGACCATTAACAGTAAATGTATTACCATTCGAGGGATTTTCCATTTCTACTACTGCTCCATGTCCAAACACCTTTTTAATAATGTAAGGCCCTGTCCATCTTGATTTCAACTTACCAAGGAAGAGGCAGAGTCTTGAATTAAACAACAGGACTTTTTGAAAAGGTTCAAAAGACTTTTGCATTATGTGTCTTCTCATGAAATATTTTCATCCTGGATTTCGCAATCTTAACATTCTCATATGTTTCATTTCTCAACTCCTCCAGTTCGTTAGTTTGCAGTTTTCTTGAAAGCCTAGCCTTGTCCAGGTCAAAATTCATTGTTTTAATGACCTAGTATGCTCTATGCTCCAATTCCACAAGTAGGTGACAAGGCTTTCCATAGACTAATCGATAGGGAGACATGCCCAAAATTGTTTTAAAAGCAGTGTCGTATGCCTAGAGTGTGTCAGTTAGTCTTAAAGACTAATCTTTGCAGTCTGGATTTACCATTTTTTTCAAAATTAATTTGATCTCCCGATTAACCAATTCAGCCTGTCCACTAATCTATGGGTGATAAGGTGTTGCAATTTTGTGAAAAATTAAATATTTTTTCATCAAATTCCAGAAAGGGCGATTGCAAAAATGAGCACCCCCATCACTTATGATTGATTTTGGAATTTCAAAACGGGACAAAATATTTTCTTTCAAAAATTTGATCACCGTTTGGTGATCATTATTTCGACATGGAATTGCCTCAACCCATTTAGATACATAGTCTACGGCTACCAGGATGTATAGATAACCAAAGGAAAGGGGGAATGGTCTCATAAAATTAATGCCCCAATAGTCAAAATTTTCAATCACAAGAATCGGGTTTAAGGGCATCATATTTCTTTTTGAAATGCTTCCCAACCTTTGGCATCTATCACAAATTAAACAAAAGGCATGAACATCTTTGAAAAGTGTGGGTTAGTAAAATCCACACTGCAAGATTTTTGTAGCGATTTTTCTTGAGGAAAAGTGGCCACCACATGCTTCAGAATGGCAAAAGATTATTACCAGTCTGCTTTATGATTTGATCCTTACAGTACTTAAATATTTATGGATCTTTCCAAAAGAAGTTACGAACCTCCCTCAAAAATTTCTTTTTGTCCACGGGGGAGAAAGACGGAGGGAGTGTTCTAGTAGCAAGGAAATTAGCAATATCAGCATACCATGGAGTCTCATCAATTATGAATAGTTTTTCATCAAGGAATTTTTCATTGATTGGTAGTCCATCCTTGTGAAATTCATAAGTTAACCTGGACAGATGGTCTGCCACCACATTCTCAACACCCTTTTTGTCCTTAATGACCAGATCAAACTCTTGAAGTAAGAGTATCCATCTTAAGAGCCTAGGCTTGTCATCTTTCTTTGTAAGCAAGAATTTTATTGTTGTATGGTCAGTGAACACATTAACAGAAGAACCAACAAGATAAGGAAGAAATTTTTCTAAAGCAAAAACTACCGCAAGCAATTCTTTTTCAGTTGTTGAATAATTCATTTGAGAATCATTTAAGGTTTTACTTGCATAGTAAATCACATGTGGTTTCTTATCGTTTCTTTGTCCCAATACAGAACCTATAGCATAATCACTTGCATCACATATTAGTTCAAAGGGCAGAATCCAGTCAAGGAGCTGCATTATTGGGGCAGAAATTAACATGCCTTTAAGCTTATCAAAAGCTTGTTGGCACGTTTTATTCCAATCAAAGATTACGTCCTAACTCAGGAGATAACACATGGGTTTTACTATGGTACTAAAATCTTTTATGAATCTCCTGTAAAAGCCTGCATGTCCTAGGAATGATCGGACATCCTTTATAGTCTTGGGAGTAGGCAATTCCCAATTAGATCTATTTTTGCCTTGTCAACTTTCATGCCCTCAGATGACACAATGTGACCTAAGACAATGCCTTGTGTTACCATGAAATGGCATTTCTCCTATTTAGCCACCAGATTGGCTTCCTGACACCTTATTAGTACCTTTTCTAGATTGGCCAGACACAAATTAAACAAGTCACCATAGAAAGAGAAGTCATCTATGAATACTTCCAAAAAATTCTTGACCATATCACTAAACAGACTCAGCATGCATCTTTGGAATATTGCAGGAGCGTTACAAAGCCCGAATGACATTCTTTTGAATGCAAAAGTGCCAAAGGGGCATGTGAATGTGGTTTTCTCCTGATCATTGAGTGCTATCTCAATTTGATTGTATCCGGAATAGCCATCCAGGAAACAATAAAATTTATGGCTTGCAATTCTCTCTAGTACCTGGTCCAGAAAGGGAAGAGGGAAATGGTCTTTCCTAGTCACCAAATTTAGTTTTCAATAGTCAATACATATCCGCCATCCTATGACAACTCTAGTTGGTACTAGTTCATTGGCTTCATTCTTAATCACTGTGACCCCAAAATTTTTGGGCACAACTTGGGTTGGACTAACCCATTTGCTATCGAAGATGGGAAAGATTATCCCTGCATCTAAGAATTTAAGCACTTCCATTTGCACTACTTCCTTCATGTGAGGGCTCAGTCTTCGCTGCATTTGACGAGAGGGTTTTGAATCCTCTTCTAGGTATATGGCATAATTGTAGATTAACGGGCTTACACCTTTCAAGTTAGCAATGATCCACCCAATGGTGCTTTTATGGCTTTTAAGAACTTCAATCAGTTTAGACTCTTGCAAGTCTGTGAGCTTAGATGAAATTACCACTAGGTATGACTCGTTCTCTCCTACGAATGCATATTTGAGGTCAGATGGGAGAGGTTTTAGTTCAGGCTTTGGTGGCTTGACGAGAGTGGCTTTGAGCCACTTGGTGAAAGTTCTTCGAATTTGGAGGTCCATGTATCACCAGCATGAGTTGGGCAATTCTTTGGATTATCATCTATTGTCTCAGATGTAATAGATTCTAACAAAGAGGATTTAGTGAAATTTTCACAGAATGTGTTATTCAGATGGTCCTGAACCAACGACTCAATTAAATTTATTTTTCTCTCTTCCTTGGCTTCTCCTGGGTTTTTTGCAACGTTGAAAATATTTAGCTCAAGATTCATATTCCCAAAGGTTAATTTCATGACCCCATTCCTGCAATTGATTAGTGCATTTGAAGTTGCTACGAAGGGTCGATCAAGAATTACGGGAATGGGGTTCTCTGAATGCTTTGCTGGCTAAGTATCTAGGATGATGAAGTCAACAGGGAATACAAAATTGTCTACTTGGACAAGTACATCTTCCATAATACCCCTAGGGATTTTTACAGATCTACTGCTAACTGAAGTGTGACACTTGTGGGTTTGAGTTCTCCCAGACTCAACTACTGGTAAACGGGAAAAAGGAGCAAGTTGACACTAGTCCCAAGGTCTAATAGTGCTTGTTCAATTCTAAAATTTCCAATGACACACGACACAGTTGGACACCCTTGATCTTTGTATTTTGGAGGGGTTTTGTGTTGAAGCAAGGCCTAACATGTTCTATCAGGAAGACTCTTTTTTGAACATTCTAGCTTCTTTTGACTGTACACAAGTCTTTCAAAAACTTAGCATAAGATGGAATCTATTTGATTGCATCCAGAAGTGGGATGTTGATTTTTATTTGCTTAAAAAGCTCATAAATTTCAAGCTGATTATTCAACTTTTGTGCAGTTTTGAGTCTATAAGGAAAAGGAGTAGGAATAGAACATGAGGGTTCTTCTTCCTTTGATGGCTCTAGTTCTTGTTCAATCATGGGCTCGGGTTTCACTTCTCTCATACATTCAGGCCCAATTGGTTAAGGCTCGACTGGCTAGTTGACTGGGATTGACTTAGGTTTTGGCTTTTGAAGTAGCATGTTTTTGACAGTCTTGTCAATCACCTTGCCACTTCTTAGTGTAGTGACAACTTGGGCTTGGGCTTGGTCTTGTGCATTTTCCATTGTTGTGGGATTTTCCCACATGAAATTGGCCTTGTGGTGGTTTTGGTGGGGCAAGAAACTTGCCTTTCTCATGTGTGGTCATGGATTGTCAACTTTTGGATGTGGCTTTTAAGATCCTCAAAAGATTGAGTGGTCTGTGTTTTGAAATCAAAAAAAGCCTAAGTGGAACTATGGTTGTAGTTCATTTGGCTTTGCATAAATTAATTCAGTGTATCCTAAATGTTCCTCTTTTGTGGTGGTTGGTAAGGTTGGTATGCGAGAGGTTCTTAAGGTAGTGGGTGTGAACCTTATTATTGGTTCATGGGAGTTGTTTGTGTGTTTCTCCAACTGAAGTTTCGGTGGTTCCGCCACCCAGGACTATATGTTTTAGAGTATGGGTTGGAGTAAGGTTTGTTGAAGTTGGCAACAACATTTGTTTGTTGCAACAAAACCTCTTTGAATGCTGGAATGGTGGGACACTCCCCAGTAGGGTGTCCTGTCAGTGCACAGATCCCACACACTTGTTCTACGAGAGGGCCGACATCAACTTGATGAACCTTTTTCATCTCTAAAGCTTCAAGCTTTTGAGACAAGGTGGACATTTTTGCTCTTAGGTCATCGTCATCTCTCAAGAAATACTTATCCCCTTGGGAAGTAGATGGTTTAGCTTCAACAATGGTAGGGGAGGCTGAGTCCCATATCTGAGAACTATCAGATATGGTATCAAAGAAATTGAATGCCTCCTCCGGACTCTTACTCATAACCTCTCCTAGAGCCATCATTTTGACAAACTGACGTAGTCTAGTGGGCAAGGAGTCATAGAAAAATCCTACCAAAGTCCAATTCTCAAAAGCATGGTGTGGGCAGTACTGAAGTAGATCCTTGAATATCTCCCAACTTTGGTAAAAGGTTTTCTCCTTCTTTAACCAAAAAATTCATGATTTGTCTTTTCAATGCCTTAGTGCGGTGTAGAGGTAAAAACTTTATGAAAAATTCATTTTGTAGTGCCCGCCAGTCAGGTAATGAAAGAGCTTTTAAAGAATTTAGCCATTGTTTAGCTTTATCCTTTAGAGAGATTGAAAAAAGTATCATTTTGACTAGCTCAAAATTGTCTTGAAATGTTCCATATACTTCCTCAAACTCTTTTATGTGCAAATATGGGTTTTTTGTTTTGAGTCCATGGAATTGAGGGAGTAGTTGAACTGTCCCCGTCTTTATAGTAAAGAGGGGTGCATCTTCAAGGAAGATAAAACAAGAGGGGACACTATTTCTTGTGGGATTTAAGTAATCCCGCAGAGTTTTAATGTCAGGCACTTCCCCCTCTCTCACAGGAATTTCTCATTCGTCTCTCATCATTTGTCATTGTACTTTCACAAGAGTCTGCTACTAATCTAGGTGAAAGTGGTTCCAGTTGATTCATAGACCTAGAAGATTCTGTTGGCAAATTTTGATAGTGAAGAGCGTTCTCAGACATATAATTAATTTAAATAACTTTATACATAGTAAAGCAAATTTATACACATTAATTTAAATAACTTTGTACCTTTTACCGTAAACACCTTTTACGGTTCCCCGGCAACGGCGCCAAAAACTTGACTTGATCCAAAATGTGTACACCCAAGTGCAGGTGGTCAAGTTATAGTAATAATTCAGTTAAGTCGGGAGTCGAATCCAAAGGAAATTATGATTGTTGTTTCGAAGTAAGCAATAATAGAGACCAAGTAATTGAAAACTTTGAGAGTTTGGAGTGGTGGGATTTCTTGAATAGAATAGAAGATTTTTTTCAAGAGTTTTCTAGACAAAATATAAGATAAATTCAAATGTAAAACAGTCACCCTTTAGCTTGAGGATCAAAACAAGTAGTTAATCATCCGGTTTATTATACTTGTGTTTTATATCTCAATTAACTCTCATGTCAACAACAAGTTAATCGGAAGATAAAGATGGACTGTGAGAATTAAGCCCATGATTCTGATGCCTTTCTAGATGTGGACAAGAATTGCCTGTGCCGAGATTTAACCCGTCTACAAACAAGCAAGTGTTTCTACAAAGCATCCAACCATGGCATTAATGTTCCATTCTTTAGATAAAGTATGATAATAGTGAAGATTGAAATGTATCATGAAGATCTAGCCTAGGTACTTGCCTTGAACCAATAGGTTTTTCCATGCAAGAGTCATCCGTGACATAGAAATAACCCATAGTTTTACAAAGTACCTTAGCTTTGCTAAATGCATTCAATCCTTCAATAAATGAAATATAAAACATTAAAGCATAAAGGAAATGCACAAGAATAGCTTTAGGACAATCGGTACATGTTCGTCACCTCTTACTAAAGAGTGAATGAGGAACTACTCACTCTTCATGACTTGAGTAAAGCTAAAAAAGTGAGTGATACTCATCCCTCCAAGTAGAGAACTTACAAGGTAAAGTGCAATAAACGAAGAGCCGATCTTCACTAAAGAATAAATGAATCACGTTGCACCCTTCACGGGTTTGGTAAAGCTCTAAAAAAGTGGAAGAGTTTCACTCCTCTATGGAAGAAGGAAGCTCAAGCAATGGGAGTGAAAGACATAAACAATGAAAGTAGGAGAAAGCTAGTCACTACTTGGAGGGTTGCTTCCTCAACCAACAAATGGAGAGTTGTTTCCTCAACTAACAAATGGAGGGTTGCTTCCTCAACCAAAAGATGGAGGATGCTTCCTCAACCATGAAATGAACTAACTCTCTTTATACAAGTAAATATAACATACATCTAAGATTAATCAAAATGAGTGGGAGTCTAAGCCTCCTTACAAACTTCTTATGAGTTCTTGGTGTAGTCTAAGCCTACTAACTAAGCTCTCACTCCATACTTTTCAAAAGAAGAAGAATGCCACTTGAAGCTCCCCTAATGGGAGTATTTATAGGCAAGGAAGGGGGGAAGATAAGAGAGGATGAATAGTGTATGTCGCCCAATAAAAGTGAAACCAATTACTTTGCAAGTAGTCTGTAGATGACGTTTGAACGTTGGTTCTATTTTGGCTTTATTGACGTTCGAACGTGTCTTCCATCCTTGCTTTAGGGGTGTTCAAACACCAGATGGGGTTTGACCATATCAGTCAATTGGTCTATGGTCTTCTGTGGAAACCCGCTTCCACACTTCATGCAGAGCTTGGCGTTTTGCACTGATCACTCTGGTCTTCAATCAAATCAAGTGGACGTTTGAACGTGAGTTGGTGTTCGAACGTGGTACACAAGTACTTCAAAGTCTTCTGTCTTGCCTACAACATACCATGTCTCAGTAGTCTGGTCTCCCCATAGTTCAACTAAATGTTCGAACGGGAGTTGGCTTTCGAACGTGGTACTCATGTTCCATCTTTCTCCAATTTTGTTCCCTTATGTACTGGTGTTACACTCAAGTGTGATATTTGTTATTCTTGAGTCTTTATTCACTTTAGGATCGGAAATGTCATCACTTAAACTCCATCAAAGTATAATTATTCCTAAAAAGGCATAGAAATATGTAAATTTAAGTACTAATCATTTTGTATTGAAGCTAAATTTGGCTAGCCAATTGAATGTGAATTCTGTTGTGTAAATGCTAAAATTACCTGTCCAATTCACACACACACGAGTTTGAAAATGAATGTGTAAGTGCATACTTTAGACTAGTATTTAAGGCTATAGTGATGCTCATGTGTGCTTAGTTCGGTCATTTGAGGAATGTGTTAAATAGCTCCATGCTTGCAGAATAGGGGAATATTGCTCAACTTTCAATGTCTAATAAGACTTAGGAATACCTGTGTGGTTTGAATTCATGTTTCACAATTTAGGTATTCATTTTGGGTATCTTGCAGTGGAGGAGGAGATTCTTGATATGGAAGAGGGTGATGAGCGAGAGGAGTTAAGGAGTCTGAAGTGGGTAGAAAAATGGATCCCTATAGTTGAGAAGCTTCCACATCAAGAAAAGAAGATCTTTCCATCATATGTACAAAAGCCATTGTTAGAGTTGAAGCCATTACCATCCCATCTAAAATATGCATATCTTGGGGAGGACAAGACCTTTCTGGTGGTGATTAGCTTAACTTTGGAGGAGAAGCAAGAAGAGGAGCTCTTGGAGGTGTTGAGGAGGCACAAGGAAGCATTTGGTTGGATGATTGCGGACATGAAGGGGATAAGCCCCCTTATTTGCACACACCGTATCTACCTTGAGGATGACTCCAAGCTGTCCCAACAACCACAAAGAAGGTTGAACCCAATCATGAAGGATGTGGTGAGGGACGAGGTGCTAAAACTACTTGACGTGGCTATCATTTTTCCGATTGCTAATAGTAAGTGGGTTAGTCCCATGCAAGAAGTACCCAAGAAGTCGGGAGTCACCATGGTGACAAATGAGGATAATGAGTTTATTCTAACAAAGGTAATCACTGGATGGAGAATATGCATTGATTACCACAAGCTCAACTCATACATAAGAAAAGAGCACTTCCCATTTCCATTCCTCAATCAAGTGTTGGAATGAGTAGCAGGGCATTTATTCTATTGCTATAATCAAATCAAGATTGCGTTGCAAGATCATGAGAAGACCACCTTCACTTGTCCCTATGGTACTTTTGCTTACCGTCGCATGCCTTTTGAGCTATGTAATGCCCCGGGGATCTTTCAACGTTGCATGATGGGGATCTTCAGTGACATGGTGGAGAAGATAGTGGAGGTGTTTATGGATGACTTCTCGGTGTTTGAGGATTCATTCGTTGGATGTTTAGAGAACTTGGAGTGAGTTCTTGAGAGATGTGAGGAGAAGAGTTTAGACTTGAATTGGGAGAAGTGCCACTTCATGGTGACACAAGGAATTGTGCTCGGGCATATTGTCTCGCGAAGGGGATCGAAGTGGACAAATAAAAGGTTGAGGCCATTTCCAACCTCCCTACACCGAAGGTCATAAAGGATATCAGGTTATTTCTAGGCCATGCTGGCTTTTATCGTCATTTCATCAAAGATATTAGTGCATTGGCCCGACCTTTGACCAACTTACTATCCAAGGATGTCCCATTCGAGTGGTCAAACAATTGTGGGGCATCTTTTTCAAAACTCAAAAGCATGTTTACTACACCTCCGATTATGCGACCACCCAAGTGTGATTTACCATTTGAGCTTATGTGCGACATAAGTGATTATGCGGTCGGCGTAGTGCTCGGTAAAAGGTAGGATAAGAGACCGTATGTAATATACTATGCTTGCAAAACCCTTAACGAGGCACAAATGAATTATACAACCATTGAAAAGGAATTGTTAGCAGTAGTATTTGCATTGTTAAATTATGTTCTTACATCATTGGTTCATCGATAATAGTCTATACTAATCACTCTGCTTTAAAGTATTTATTGTCTAAGTAGGATGCCAAATCGAGACTCATCAGGTGGATCCTCCTACTCCAAGAGTTCAATTTGAAAATCAAAGATAAAAAGAGAGTGGAGAACATGGTGGTGGATCATTTGTCCCAACTGGTGGTGCAAGAGGCCAAAGAGCACATTCCTATCCTTGATTTTTTCCCTGATGAACATTTACTTTCAATTCATTCTGTATGTCCTTGGTATGCTGACATATGTAATTATCTTGCAATAGGACAAATATCATAGCATTGGAGCCCGGAGGATCAAAGAAGATTTATATCAGATGTGAAGTACTTCTACTTCAACAACCCGTACTGGTTCAAGTATTGCCCTGACCAAGCCATGCAGAGATGCGTACCAAAAAATGAATAGCGGGAAGTCCTTGCATTTTGCCATTCACAGGAATGTGTTGGCCATTTTATTTTGTAAAGTATGTGATAGATGCCAACGTTTGGGTAGTGTGACCCGAAGGAACATGATGCCCCTTTCTCCTGTACTTGTTATAGAAATATTTGATTATTGGGGCATCCACTTCATGGGTCCCTTCACTATGTCATGGGTCCCTTCAGTGGACTACGAGTCCAAATGGGTGGAGGTCATCCCAACTAATACCAATGACTAGGGTTCATGGTCAAATTCTTGAAAGAAAATATCTTTTTGAGGTTAGGGATGCCTCGTGCTATGATAGGCGACGGTGGATCACATTTTTGTAATAGTTCATTTGCGTCTTTGATGCACAATATGGTGTCACACATAAGGTGTCCGACGTATACCACCCATAAACTAACGGCCAAGCCGAGTTGGCCAATAGGGAGATCAAAAATATCTTAGAAAATACGGTGAATCCAAATAGGAAAGATTGGTCAACTAGACTGATCGATGCTCTAAGGGCTTACCGCACTACCTACAAGACTATCTTAGACATGTCTCCCTATTGGCTCATCTGGGGAAAGGCTTGCCATTTTCCAATCGAGATGGAGCACAAGGCCTATTGGGCCATAAAGACTTTGGATTTCAATTTGAGAATGGTCAGAGAACATAGGAAGCACGGATTGAGTGAATTGGAATATATGCGAATAGACGCATATGAGAGCTCTAAAATTTCAAAAGAGCAGGCTAAGATTTTTCATGATAAATCCATTGTGCGGAAATCATTCGAGCTTGGTCAAAAAGTGCTCTTATACAACTCTCGTCTTTCGATCTTTCAAGGGAAACTCTGATCCCATTGGGATGGCCCCTATCTTGTCAATGTGGCCTACCCCAATGGCGCCATGAAAGTCACAAACCCCGAGGATGGCCAGACATTCAACGTCAATGGCCAAAGACTTAAGCCATTTTTTGAGGGTTTTGAAGGACAAGGAGTGGAGGAGGATGTGACGAATCCGGTTTATCCAGATTTGGTGCAAGAGTAACTGTTGTTATGCTTTTTAGTGTACAATCGCTTTCATTTACTTACGTTATTTTTATTTAACTTTACTTACTTTACTTGCTTGTATAACATCATTTTCTTAGTTTCAGATATTGGTGTTTTTGGCAAAGCTCAAATGCGAGGTGTTCTCTAACCCTACTCATATTTTTACAATACTTCATTGCATATCATATCTTTTTTGTTGCATTGAGGACAATGCATGACTCAAGTTGGGGGTGAGGTGCACCATTTGTTATGATACACCAATGGTTGTGTAAATTTTTGTGGATAATACAAACTTTTGTGGTGAAAATGCACCTTTCACATTTCATACAGATTTTTGTAAAAAATATCTAAATGTTGATCTATATTCCCTTATGCAGAGTGCTATGAGTTGATGATATGTTGATCTGTGTTTTGAACCATGAGCATATTATAGAAGTTAATCCTATATATATCTACTTTTGAACTCAACTGTATGTGCTCCTTGAATGTGTAATTTTGGCAATTTACAGATTGGATTCATATTTTAGGCTTGACATAAATAGTGGATATGAGAAAGGACCCATGGGAGCTTTAGTGTCAATCCATTTTAAAGGGACCTTACATTTACTCAAGGAACAATTTTTCAATGTCAAATTTGTTCAATAATCTCATTATGTTTGCCTTGGCTAGGTGAATTTGGATAGTAGACTGATTTTTTCTTGAGATGTACAATGCTCTCCCATGCCTATCTAGAAATGATTTTTTGCTGTCTTTGTTTTACTCTGAGCCTTTAACCTTTTTCTTGAGAAAATTTATCCCTAGTGCTGTGATTGAGCCTTAATTGAAAACTCGTTTCCATGCCACACATTTGACCAAGCTAGTGCAAAAATGATCAAAATCTGCCTTACCTTGATTGTTCCTTGTGCTAAGTGTGAATAATCATAAAAAAGAAGGAGGTATGGTGTGGAAGCCTAACAAAAAGGGATGAATGAAAGTGGAAACTCAAAGAGTTGAACTGAAAAAGTATGAAAATCCAAGAAAAGGCAAAATAGGGGTGAAAAGAAGAAAAAAATATATATGACAAAAGAAAAGGAAAATGTTAAGGAAAAGAAAGAAAGAAGCAAAGAGGGTGGAGATAGTGTAAGAGTTAAAATCCCATGAAAAGAGAGATGTTTTTGAAATAAAAGTCTTTCACTCAGATGAAACCTCTTTGTTATCCTATATCCTTCGCTTCTTTTGCCTTGATATCACCCCAAGGGCTCATTACAAATCATGAAAGTCCTAAATGATCTAGAGAAGCATGGGGAATGCATACTTTTAAAGAAAAAGAGGAGTTAGCCTTGCTACCTAATGCCCTAGCATTCCTCTCATGAGATTATGCCAATGTTGCTTCATTTTCATGCATGAATTTCATTTGTGGATTACATGTGAGCACACTTTGTTTTGTACACAAGATTCTATATCACATGTACACATAGAGTGCATGCAAGGATTACTCCGGTGTGTTTTATTGTTAAGAGAGACCTTTGGTGAGTTTTGCATTGAAGCTAAATTTGGCTAGCTAATTGAATGTGAATTCTGTTGTGTAAATGCTAAAATTACCTGTCCAATTCACACACACATGAGTTTGAAAACGAATTTGTAGGTGCATACTTTAGTCTAGTATTTATGGCTATAGTGATGTTCATCTGTGCTTAGTTCGTCCATTTGAACAATGTGTTAAATAGCTCAATGCTTGCAAAATAGGGGAATATTTCTCAAGTTTTTGATATTTGAAATGAATTAGGAATACCTTTGTCATTTGCATATGTGTTTTACATTTTGGGTGTTCATTTTGGTAGTTAAAAGTAGAAATCCATGCCTTGATTGTTAAAAGCATCAAAATTTTAAATTATGTCGCAATTTCGTTAATAACTTGGGTATGATGGTTCAAATTGTGGCACTGTTGCTATGCATGGCCCGAACGAGATGCATCGGGCCAAACTCTCCACAGCCCAAGGACACAAGTGCCCGCAAGAGGAGCGGGGAAGGGACCAGTGGTGATAGGGGTGAGCAAGGAAAGAAGGCTCGCAATGATGCTGGAATCCAAAGCATCGACGAGGAAAATGTCACTTGCGGGAGGTACATTGATAGGGTATCCCTTAGGCCAAGGAACGATGTTGTTAGAATCATTAAGGCCCATGGGATTGGATTTTGGTTCAAGATTGTAAGCGGTTTCAATTTGTCCTTATGCCAAGAATTTTACCAAAAACTCAAGGTAGTGGATGAGTTTGAGACTTTGAGAACAAATGTGAGGGGAAAGACCTTCAATGTGACCCCTGTGGTGATAGCTACCATCATGGAGTACGAGAGGCCACCTCCCTCCACCCAAGTGTACTCCCATAACATCACTAGGGTCAAGACCATCTCTGAGTTTGTGGCGTTGATGTACGAGGACCCAGCTCAGTTTCAGGGAATGGTCAAAGTCGGGGGCCTCAAACATAATTATGGGATGATGAATAAGCTTTTACATTACAACATGCTTCCAAGGGGTGCTGAGAAGACACCAAACATTGAAAACCTTGCCCTTTTGGATGTAGTGATGTCGGGGAAGACCATTGACTTTGCACTCTTTATATGGGAGGTCATGAGGGATTTCTCCCAGACAAGGAAACCAAAGGCAAACCTCCCATTTGGGAGCTTGGTCATCCTTATGTGTGACCACTTCAAGGTTAAGGGGTAAGAATTTGACAAGATCACTCCACCAGAGACCGGGGCTATTGGAAAGGCCAGTAGCAGCAAGAGGTCCACTATGACTAGAGCTGAGTGCACTAGGGCTGCAAGACCAGAGTCATCTGATGTAGGACCTTCATCTGCTGGGCCGTCTGTGTTTGTCCCATCGACCTCTTCACCGGAGCGCTCAGTATCTCAGCACCTCGATACATTAGAGGTGATAGTGCATCGGATCTCAACCATGATGACCCGCCTGTTCCAGCACATGTTCCCTACAGAGCCCATCCCAGGAGGACCACCACATCCAGCTGCTGGACACTCCGCCTCTACCCCCTCAGCTTCCACTATAGTTGAGGTAGGGGAGTTAGAGGAGGAAAATGATGAGGAGGAGGAGGATTCTGAGGAGGATACTGATGGTGGTGATGATGGCAATGGTGGAGACAGAGATGAGGATTAGGATACCATGGCTTTTTTCTTCCCTTGTTGTTCTGAGTTGTGCATGTTTAGGTAGAGTCATTGGCCTAGTAGAAAAACCTTTAGGAATTTTAGGCCATTTTGTATCTTTTTTAACTCTTTCTCCATGTACCCCAAATTTTTGAAAGTGATTAATGAAATACCACAATTTTTGTTCCATCTTGTGCAAGTTTATTTTGTTAATTGCGTTATGATTTATGTATTTTGAATGTTGGATGAATTGCTTGTGTAAATGGATTATTGTATTTTTATATTCTTGGTTTGAATGTAAACTTTGCTAGGGACTAGCAAAGCACAAGTTAGCACAAAACATTGCATAACTTATACCCATTTACATCCCTTTTACACTTGTTTTTGTAGTTAAAATGAGCAGAATTGCAATGTTTATGCTATTAATGGAGTTTCGGTATGTTTATAGGTAAAAGGGGGTTTAAAAGGTGCTTGTTAGGGCCGAACATGCTGCTTGAGTTGATTGGTAATGGGTTGGAGGCTTGATGATTGCTTTAAAGGTAGAGGAACCAAGATTTTGGCAAAACAAGGGAAAACTTACTAGTAGGCCCTACCGGTAGGTTTTAGCTACTGGACCTGCACCTACCGCAAACCTACCTATAGGTTTTCCCCACTAGAGTAAAACCTACCGGTAGGCCCTACCAGTAGGCTTTAGCTACTAGATTTGCACCTATCGCAAACCTATCGATAGGTTTTTTTCACTGGAGTAAAACCTACCGGTAGGGCACTCTCCCACTCATTCCTGACATGCATTACACACAGACATTCCCTCATACAACCAAGCTTGGACTTTTGGATTGCTTGACCATTAATGAGGAGAGAGGAGAGAGAAGAAGATGGGTGTGCAACATAGGCCTACACTTGCCTGTCCAGCCCATCTCTTTCACCCCCTATTGATTGGGATCACGTCACACAGCTTGTGGATGGCTCCATGGACGTTTTTGGCAAGCTCCTTCACCATTATTCAACATTAGATAGATATACATTGTAATATAGAGAGAGAAAGAGAGCGGATGGAAGAATATGAATAGTGCTAGAGGAGAAGTTATTGTTTTTGCATTTTCCTCCATACATTGTCTTGTAATCCCTTGTAAGAATCTTGTAAGCTTCATTTAATGTCTTTAATGCTATTTATTACAAGTTCATTTCAAGAATAGTCTTTGATTCTAGCTTTCACCATTAATGCATTCATGTTTTCATCTCAAAACTCTTCAAATGGGTATTCAATGCACTTTTCTGTAGTTTTATGTTTTCTTACATTAGTTTAAGTTCCAAGCTATATTTCTTACAATGTCTCTTCATTTTGTTTATGTTCTTGCTTTCATTATAAGTAACTAAGCTTTTAAATTGGCTAATCCAAGGGAGACATCCTCTTGGGTATGCCATTTCAACTCATTTTCTTTCCTTCTCATAGTGTACGTTGATTCGCTTTAACTGGGTTGAGTGTGGACATGGTTATGAGTCTTTGATATCCCATAGATCTGTCACAAGTTATGCTTGGATCCTCACTTCCATCCTAGTCTTGCGCTTCCCATGAATCAATCGAACATCTAGACACCATTGGGGGACGATTTCGAGTTGATTTGATATTTCCATTGGAATGAACCCTTCGGATTAGCCAACACTTGTTTTTCATTTCATTTTCTATAACAAACAGAAATCACAAACCTCAAACAACAAAAGATTTTTACACTTGCCTTTTTTTCAACAAAATCACCTTCAACACGGTTCACCTCCTTTCCTGAAGAGATGACCTTGGAATACGATTCCAAGTAAAAAATAACACACAAAAGTCTTCCTGCACTCAGGGAGCATTTTTGTTCACACACGCATTTCACATTTCACACCACACACTCGTTTTTCCATTACCTACACTGAACCCGAGTGAGAGTGACATTCACCCACTTACATAGGCCATAAACACATCGAGGGTTCATGTGTGGATAATTAAGAATACAATGGAAACAACCAAGCACTCAGCTAGTACCCGACCTCTTCACATGGAAGCTTTCGATAGACAGAGCCAAAAACAACCAAGGCAGCGGTGCTGCATTGATTCTGACCTCCCCTGATGGGATAGATATCGAATATGCCCTCAAGTTCGAATTCAAGATTACAAACAACAAAATAGAATACAAAGCTATCATTGTCGGGCTCAACATGACACATTCCATGGAGGTAAAATAGCTCGTGATTTACAGTGACTCACAGGTCGTGGTAAAGCAGATTGAGGGGACTTCTGAAGCCAAAGGAGAGAGAATGATTCTATACCTAAGAAATGTACAAGAGCTAATGAAGAAATTTGTGTAGGTTAAGATCATACACGTCCTTAGAGCTGAGAACTCCTTAGCTGACGCCCTAGCAAGACTAGCCACAACTTCCCAAGAAAGCCTGGACAGATGAATTATGGTTGAGCACCTTGTTAAGCCATCGGTAAGCTTCAAGGATGAGGAGGTGCTCCCAGTACAGAGTCAGCCAACCTGGATGGACCCAATCAGGGAGTATCTCCCAAACAAAGCCTTACTAGTGGACGCCAAAGAATTAGAAAAACTAAGAGCCAGGTCATCTAGGTTCACCCTCCTCCAGGTGAATTTATACAAACGAGACTTCTCAACAACTTTTCTAAGGTGCATGGGAGATGAAGAAGTTAACTACATTCTAAGAGAAATCCCTGAGGGCATTGCTTCATCGTTTTCGTTGTAATATCCTAACCTCTAGACATCATCCCTCAATGTATGTATGGTGTGTGTGAAGGGGAGTGTCACTCTCCCTTAGAATGATGTCAAAAAAAGGGCAACAAAATAGTGGATGAATGAAATGTCAAATGTGTGTGTGTGAACAAAAATGCTCCCTAAGCGCAGAGATACTTTTGCTTGTCATGTTTTACTTGGAATTGTATTCCAAGGTCATCTCCTTAGGGAAGGAGGTGAATCATTTTGAAGGTGATTCTGGTGAAAAACAAAGTGTAAAGACCACAATGTAATGAAAAGACATTATGAAGAAATGAATATTAGAGCTAAGCATAAAAGAAATGCACAATTATAACTTCTGAAAAATTATACATGTCCATCACCTCTTACTAAAGATTGGATGAGAAACTACTCACTCTTCATGGCTTTGGTAAAGCTAGAAAAGTGAGTGATGCATATCCCTCTAAGTAGAGGAGTTGCAAGGTAAAACATATTACACACGGAGCCAATCTTTGACAAAGAATGAGTGAATCACATTCCACCCTTCACGACTTTGGTAGAGCTCTAGAAAAGTGGAAAAGTTTTATTCCTCTAAGGGAAGAAGGAAGCTCAAGACAATGGAAATAAGTGAAAGCAATAAATCAAAAGAAAGCAATAATACATTAAAAAGAAGCAATAAGAAAGCAATAATACAATAAAAGAAAGCAATAAATTAAAAGAAAGCAATAATACAAGAAAAGAAAGCAATAATGAGAAAGTAATAATAATTTTTGGAGGGTTATCCACTACCAAAATGTGCTTTTTTCAAGAAAGCAATGACACAAGAAAGTCATAATGACTTTTGGAGGGTTTTTCACTACCAAAAGATGCTCTTTACAAGAAAGATGATACAAGAAAGCAATAATGACTTTTGAAGGGTTTTCCACTTCCAAAAGATGCTCTTTACAAGAAAGATGATACAAGAAAAAAAAAAGATGATCTTTACAAGACCCAAGGGGTGCTATTTATAGGCAAAAAGGGAGAGCTTGAATTACACTTTGATCCCCCTCCCTTTTAAGCTTTTCATAATTGGTGCCTTATAGTTTGTAGCTTTAATAATTGGCACCCTATAGTTTGTAACTTTGATAATTGGCTCCTCAGTAGTTTGTAACTTTGACGAAATTGGCTCCCTAGTAGTTGGTAGCTTTGCCGCACTAAATCCTGAAAAGAACAACAATCAATGTATTATCCCTAATTCACACACCAACTCTAATTTGGCTTATTTTGGCTAGTTTAACTTTATTTAACTAACACAATTGACCTATTAACTTAATTAAATTATGCCTTAATTAGGGTTAATCAGGCAACTGTGGTAATCACAGAAGCTCGAGCTCTGGTAGGTAAAACGTTGAGGCAAGGTTACTTCTGGCCCACACTGCTCGAAGATGCAGTATAGCTAGTCAGAAGGTGAAAGACCTACTAGCTACATGCCAACATCTCCCATTGTCCACCAGAGCTCCTCACTCTAGTAATCAGCCCCTAGCCATTCCAACAATGGGGATTGGACATACTTGGACCTCTTCCCATCAGCATTGGACAATGCAAATTTGCTATCATTAGAGTGGATTATTTCACCAAATGGGTTGAGATGGAACCCTTGGCATCAATTACAGAGCAAAAGGTTTAGAACTTCACCTAGAAATCTATAATCTGTAGGTTTGGGATACCTAGGGCAATCGTCTCAAACAATGGGAAGCAGTTCGAGAACCCCAAATTCAAAAAGTTATGTGTTGAGTTAGGTATAAGGAATTACTTCTCAGCTCCAGCTCATCCTCCTTCGAATGGGTAGGAAAAAGTAACTATTCAAACTATAACCCTTTGTTTGGTTGGAGGAAAAATAGGGAGGATGGAAAATGAAGGAAGGAAAGTGGGAGGGAAGGATTCACTTTCCATTTTTTGGTTTGAAAGGAAAATGAGAGGGAATGGAAAATGAAGGGGAAAGAGAATCCATGGTGCCCACCAAAATTTTTCAGTCCATTTTTAGGCGAAAAATGGAGGGGAGATGGCATTTTTTGGGAATTAACTATTTTACCCTTTTTCATCGGATAAAACCCATTCATTGTACACACAGAACACTTCACGGGAACAGTGTAAGAGCTCTCTCTCCTTCAATTTGACTTCCCTTACAATTTTCCAAAACGATAGTGTCGAGAAGGTACTAGCCACCAGTGACCTCTCTCTCTCACACACACATAGAGATAAAGATTGGCTGATCTTATTGTTGGGTTTTTATCTGGGTTTCAAAAGCTGCAGTAAAAACTCTTATGTTCTTTTCCTATTATTGAAAACGAGTTCTAGAGAGAGAACCTAGAAGATTCCATTCATCGAGTTCTGGAGACAGAAAGCCTAAAGATTTCGATCGTCGTCTTCGTCATCAAACTCCCAAGCATCGGAAGAAGAAAACGGCAGGTATGTGTGAAAACAAACTCCAAAGCTTTGATATATGTACATAAAGAGGTAGTTTTGCTGATCTCTATGTTGTATTGCAAAAAAATCATAATTCAACTTGAGTAGGTGGTGGGTCGAAACTAGTTTTTTTTCATCATTGAAGCTCACCTTTATGCCTAATCGATGAACCAGGGAGGATGTAATTAAGATTATATATGTTTATCTTTTCTTTCAGTAATAGAACTCCCTGCGGGTTATTTTTTTATGTCAAACCACAGAGTTTTAAATCTATTTTGAAGTTGGATCGAAGTCTGTTAGGGTTTCCCTGTTCTTGCTTGTGATGATTTTAAGTATATACAAGCTTATAAATTAATTTCTTGTTGTTCCAACATGTGAATTATGGGTTTATGGAGTAATTGAATTGCTGGATAATTGGTGTAGACAGCAAGTCAAGTGACATTTCTTTCTTTTCAGATTGATCTACATTCAGTGTTTCACCTTTCTAGTTGTAAACGATTTTATTGCTTTTAGTAGGGGTGTTAATCGAGTCGACTTTGAGTTCAAGTCTGTCGAGCTCATTTTTCTAAATAGGTCTAAAAAATTATTTAAATTCAGTTTGTTTAGAAAATAAGTCGAGTCGAATCTTAGTAGTTTGACTATTTTACATATAATTGAGGTGAGCTTTTTGAGTTCTAGTCGAGTTTTTAAAGCTCATTTTTTTAAATAAGCTTTATAAATTGTTTAAGTTCTACTTGTTTAGAACATGAGTCGAGTTCAAGTTTGAGCTGATTGTTAGCTAGGTAAATATTGATCAATTTTTCTTGTTCTGAAACTTGAATTAACATAGTCAATGTTCTTTTGGATCTCAAAATCAAACTAATCAATTTCTTCATTCACTTTGACTTTTTAATGCTTATTTTATGTAACTTCGACATTTTGTATTTCTGTTGACTATTTATTTTACCCAACATAAATTTAGTAAATGGATAGAGAAGAAAGTCCAGAATGGAACAATAAGGAAAGTTGGGAAGTGGATTCAGAAGATAATGGGGAAGGTAATTGTGGGGATCATCTTGCATAATTTTTAAATATTTGGGAACAACGACGATGTATGGCTGCGGTTTAAGTTGTTTGCTATGTGGTCAACATATTCTACTTAGTTGAGATGACATACCATTCACAATATGTGGATAGGTCAATAACCCAAAATAGTGGAGAAAGAGATATGATAAGGCAAGAACTCATGACACAACTTACTAGTAATGAAAAATGTCGTGACATCACACACTTGAGCCCGCATGTTTTTGCTAGGTTGTGTGAGATACTACAAGGCACAGGTCGTCTTCATGAAAACAAGAATGCCCTTGTTGAAGAACAATTGGCCAAATTTCTTTATTTACTTGCACATAAGGTTACCAACCATGAAATGCAGTTCTTTTTTCGTCGATCTGGCGAGACTGTAAGTTGTCATTGCCATGATGTTTTAAGAGCCATCATTAGTTTGGAAGATCAATTTCTACAACAACCCACTAGTTCAAAGGTCCCTCCGCAAATACTTCATAATCATAGATACTATCCATACTTCAAGGTAAATACAATTTTGCACCTTTTTTATAGGAAAAAATACTACTATTTATAAATTAATATCTAAAAAGTGTATATATTCCAAGATTGTATAGGTGCAATTGACGGGACACACATACGTGTGAAAGTGTCTGAAGTTGATGCACCAATATATCGAGGGAGAAAAAATTATCCGACACAAAATGTATTGGCAGCATTTGCTTTTGATATGACATTCACATATGTTTTGCCAGGATAGGAAGGGACCGCATCTGATTCAAGAATGTTTTAACTAGAGAAGATAAACTTATAATCCCTTGAGGTAATTTTAGATTATAGTTATAATATCTTTCAAGATCTAAGCTATGTGTTAAAAAACTTACTAGGTAATTTTTATTTTTTAGGAAAATATTATCTAGTGGATGGATGGTACATGTTAAGAAGTGGATTAATTGCGCCGTATAGAGCTGTGCGCTACTATTTGAAAGAATACTCCGTACATGCTCCAGAAAATTCCCAAGAACTATTTAACCATCGACATTCTTCATTGCGGAATGTAATTGAGAGATAATTTGGGGTGTTAAAAAAATGATATCCTATTATTGGGAATGGTGCAGAAGCCCATTATCCTATTAATACGGTTACTGAAATTGTTCTACCTTGTTGTATCCTACATAATTATCTAATGGGAATTGATCCGGATGAAAGATTAATTGCAGAGGTTGATTAAGAGCTTAGGCATGCTGCGGTTCAGATTGATGAGGGTTCTTCCACAAGTAATGACAATCATGATGCTAGACAAAGTGCAATTATTAGGGACTCCATAGCAGATATCATGTGGCAAGACTACGTCTTTCATAGGCCATGATGCTCTTATTTTATTCATATAGTAGTTTTAATGTTATCAACTTATTAATTATTAGGTGATATAAGTTCACTTATTATTATGTTGTCAAACTTTCAGTTATGTTTTGAGAATTATATTGTATGAACTATATTTTTATTATGTTGTCCTTCATTCCAACATTGATGATTGTTATTTGTTTTATATTTGTGATTTGATCGATCATATCTTGTTGTAACTTGCAGTTTGACTGATGGGGAAAAAACAAAAGAAAAACAACAATATTGAGGATAGTAAGAATGATAATGTGACGTGGAATGAATATTCGGATGGAGTTTTGATTGATGTGTTGTTAGAGGAGCAGTTAAAAGGAAATAGGAAATAGGCCTAATGACACTTGGTCAACCACTGCTGTTAATAATGTTCTTAAAACACTTACTGAAAAACTCAAATTTTCGTTTGAGAAGGACCATGTGAAAAATCGCATGAAAACTCTAAAAAGTAATTTTTTTTGCATGTCGCGAACTATTCAATGGCTTGACAATGAGTGGATTTGCATGGAATCTAGAAACACAACTATGGGAAGCCGAGAATGAAGTTTGGAAGGAGCTCATACATGTATATTGAAATAAATTTAATGCATCATGTAATTTCTCTCTTTATATAAGTACATGTGTGGGTAACTCATAGGTTTGCACTTGGTTCATGTCATAGGTAAAACCAGCTATTGCAAAAATGGAGGCATACTAAGATTTGACATTATGACAAGTTGTATGATCTCTTTGCGAAGGATAGAGCTACTGGTGAAGGTGCTATGAGTGCAAAAGAAAATTTTTGTCAATGGGAAAATGAAGGAATTGGTATCCCCTTTGATCTTAATGATGGGGTTGATGAAAATAGTTTCAACTTTGACTCAACTTGTCCCATTTCTCCACCTTATGAAGTTACCTCACAAACTGCTACCTCATCCAAAAGCTCTAAACAAAAGGCTGATTTTGTGGATGTACTTGAGAAGCATATTGAAATCCTCAATAGTGGAATCAATAATGTTGCAGAGGCAATAAAGGAAGGAAATGGTATTGCTGAGAGAGGAAAAGCTATTGCAGAGTGAGCTAGTCCTCATTGTTACAATGAGGACGAAATATTTGATGAGCTAGTGAAAATTGGAGCGCCAGAACCATTATAGATGGATGTGTTTCTCTTCTAGATCAAGAGAAAGGCAAACATGAGAGCATTCTTTGGAGTCCCATCAAACCGCCGTTGGGAGCTTTTTAGCAAACTTATGTGTAGATCAGACAGCTCTTGAAGGATTATTGGTCTGTCATATAGATGTTTTTGGGGCATGATAGGGCTGCTTTATGTGTGTGTATGTGCCTATTGTACTATTTATCTGACTTTTGTCTCCATGTTGTGATAAAATACTACCATATTTTGGCCGATTAGTTGGTGAATTTTGTTAGAAGAAGATTTGATGAACTCACTAGAAAGAGAAAATGTAAAGTTTGAATTAAACACAACTATCTGCTTTTTGGTCTTAATATTATATAAGGTACTGGTTGATGGGTCCTTGGTGTTGAACCGTTTAAATTGTTATATATGCCACTCATAATTCATTGCTTTTGGTACGGTTTAAGATGCCAATCGTAATTCATTGCTTTTGTTATGTTTTCACTTAAAGTTCATTCTTAGTTCATATATGTTTTGCTACAATTTCATGCCCTTGATGTTTTTGAAACATTTTCATTATCAATTCATATTCCAATATGCAAAATGATAGTGTGAGATCGCAGGATATCCAGGTGTTCCAGTGGTAGAGAGTAGTCTTGAACCTCTGAAGGTAACTGCTTTTATATATACTTTTGATGCTATTGGTTGGGACTATAATTTGTATTTTATGTCTTGTTGTCTCTTACTGCTTCTGTAAACCCTCACACTCTTATATTTATATAGCACGTAATTATGTTTTTGAAATACTAATTTAAGTAATGGAGTATGCATGAACTAAGTGGATAGTAAGACCCTGTATTAAAATTAAATAAGAATACTATTATCTTAATAGTTCCTCTAAGATTAAGAAGATGATGTTAGAAGCCTTGAATAATTGTTAAAAGAGTGATCATGAAATTTGAGTTTCGAACGAATTCACTTTAGGGTCAAACTTAGTTTTGAAGGTGTGTTAGCTTAAGAAGGATGATTAGATAAGTTTTTAAATTCTTTGAGGTCAAAAAAATGCCTCCATTGAATCCGGAAGGTCAAAAAACATTAGGAGAGATAATATGGAGTGTATTAGAAGTTAGGAAGTATTTTGACGTTAAAACCTATTTTGGAGAGGATTTGGGTAGAAAGGAATTTGATACTACCTTAGTATTTTGGCCATAAATTTCTACTCATAACTCGATTGATCTGATTTTTGGACAGTAGAAACTAGACTTCAAGAGCTACAAAAGTGTATTTCACGAAAATTTTCCAAATCGACCTCTAAATGGGCCAAAATTGCGCTAGAAGTTGCAGCAGACAAAGTGGACTGGTAAAGCGTACCGGTACTTCGAACTCCAGAAGCTAAATAGTACCGATACACAGTACCGGTATGCTCTGTAAAACCCAGTTCAACCCAATTTCGAGTTTTGTCTCCGTTTCACACCCTATAAATACATTAGGACGCCTTCTTTAATCCCATTTCACTACTTCCAACCCTAGGAAGCTTTAGAGAGAAAGAGAAAAACACAAGATCGAAAGGGAAAAACCAGAGATTTAAGGGTTGATTCAAGATCAAAACCCTAGTTCTTCAAGAACACCAAGGTAGGGGGTTTTCTTCCATTTTTGTCCATTGATGCTAGGGCTAATATATATGTATTCTTTGACTCTAAATCTGATATATTTGCTATAAAATCATCTTTTCTTGTTCTTCTTGCAATTATTACCATGTTTTACACAAGTTAGGGTTGAATACCCATGAAATCTCATTTTCTTGATATAAAACCCTAGTTTTCAAAAGAGATGGACTTTCTTCTTGATTTTTCCTTTGTTCTTGACTTAGAAAAGTTTAGTGCTTTGAGTTGAGTACTAAAATGATATTGATAATGATCTCTTGCATTTTCTTCACGTGCTCTATTGAAATACTACATGTGAAATTTGGGATTTATGGAATTGTGTGTTATTTGAGGAAATTATTGGTATTGTATCTCTTGTGTGGTTGTTGGATAAACATAGGCTACTATTGACCGGGTATCTTAGAGTGTGTAGACGCCTTCTTACTCTGTGTGGGGTTAGAACCTTTTCTACCACTCGTAATGGGGTTAGTGCCTTGCAAGGACTAAACCATTATTGCTTACGGGTTATCGTGGAAAAGGGGTTAGTATACTACTCTTTGGTTGGCTACGTCACTGCCATGGTGTTGGTATACGCCCTTTCTAAATTTTGGATATCCTTGCGAGGATTTGTGTGAATTGTACATAGGCCATGATATTTTTGATGATATCCATGCGAGGTCTTATTTCATACCAGAGATACGAATACAGTGGTGGGTTATTGTTCATTGTACTATAAATAGTTTATACAAGAATTTTGGGAAGTATGAGATTCCGCAAGAACTTGGGAGAAACGGTTTATGGTGGAATGGATTATTAGTTGTATATTGGGTTCACTTATGCATTAAATTATTATTGCTGCTTAAACTTGAGATCTGTTTAAATGTTCCGGTTTTCTTTTGAAATTCATATATGCTATTTGTGAAAGGTGACCGACCATTTTTATATATTTTTCTAAACCTTGTTCGAGTTTGGAAGGAATGTTGCTACAGAGCTTAGTGTTCACCCCCCTATAAACTACAATTTTCAGATTATGTATAGGAGGATGATTTGGGAATTGAGAAACCAGCACACTGGGAGATTCCCGTAGACGGGTATGTTGATCCCAAGGTGGAAGCTTAGAACAACATTACTTTTTATTCTAGACTAGGAAATTTACTTTAGAAATATTGTGAAGTCTAGACTCTTTTGTAATTCTGCTACCAGTTTTTGTTTAGTTCTTTTGGGATGTAATTGCTATAGCTTGGCATATTCTTTTGGATATAGTGGTCATGGTTGGCCTATTCTTTTGGGATGATATTGTAAATGATATATTTGATGAATGAAATTTCTTTATGGATGAATTATTTAGTTGCTCTCATGATGTGAATGGTTTTTAGTTTGTAATGTTATTCAGGGTGGGTTTTGGGGCATTATAGCTACACTTAACTAGTTAGCCTGATCTGTCTTTGATGTAATTTGTCTTCACTTGTCTAATTGAGAAAATCGAACAAAGTCCAACTTTGTTGTTGTTCTTGTTGCATACTTGAATTGCAGTGTTGATCCAATGTCCAAAATGAAAAAAATACATATAATTTCTAGTTAGATAAAATAAAGAATTTTTTGATAAGTAAATTTTATTTTTGATTTTATTTCAATAAATAATACAATAAAACATGAATTTTAGTTGTAAAATTTAAAAGTTTTAGTATTTCATCTTTGATTGGAGTATTTTTTTCAAAAGATTTTAGCATGATATTTTTATCACGAAAAATTTTTGTTCTTGATTTAGCAATTTTTGTATTTTCATAAGCTTCATTTCATAATTCCTCTAATTCACTTATTTGAAGTTTATGAGCTATTCTAGCTTTGTCTATATCAAAATTCATCATTTTGATTGTCCAATACACTCGATGTTCTAATTCTACAAGCAAGTGACATGGTTTTCCATATACTAACCGATAAGGAGACTTCCCTAAAATAGTTTTATATGCAGTACGGTAAGCTCAAAGCGCATCAGTCAACCTTAAGGACCAATCTTTACGATCTGGATTTACTGTTTTTTCTAAAATATATTTTATCTCCCTATTAGCTAATTCAACTTGTCCACTTGTCTGGGGATAGTATGAAGTAGATACTTTATGTGAAATTGAGTATTTTTTCATAAGATTTTCAAAAACTTTATTACAAAAATGTAATCCACCATCACTTATAATGGTCCTAAGAATTCCAAATCTAGACAAAATATTTTCTTTCAAAAACTTGATCACTGTTCTGTGATTATTATTTAGACATGAAATTGCTTCTACCCATTTAGAGACATAGTGGACTGAAACTAAAATATACAAATATCTAAAAGATGGGAGAAATGAACCCATAAAATCGATGCCCCAACAATCAAAAATTTTGATAGTTAAAATAGGGTTTAAAAGCATCATAGTTCTTTTTGAAATATTTTTCATTCTTTGACATCTGTCACAATTTAAACAAAATATATGAACATCTTTAAAAAGAGTTGGCCAATAAAATTCATACTGCAAAATTTTAGCAGCGATTTTCTTTGAAGCAAAATGACCTCCACAACCTTCGGAGTGACAAAACTGAATTACCTGATGTATTTCATGATTAGGTACACAATGCTTTATTATTTGATCTTTACAATATTTAAACAGATAAGGATTTTCCCAGAAAAAGTTACATACCTTACTTAGAAACTTATTTCTATCAGAGTAGGTATAATTAGAAGGAACAGTACCAATAGCTAAATAATTAGTTATATCTACATACCATGGTACTTCTATTATTACAAATAGTTGTTCATCTAGAAAGGTTTCTTTAATCGGAGTTGGTTCTTCCTTTATTTCATAGTTTAATCTTGACAAGTGATCTGCTACTACATTCTTTACTCTTTTCTTATCTTTGATGATTAAATTAAATTCTTGTAATAATAATATCCAATGTAGGAGACGTAATTTAGCATCTCTTTTAGTAAGTAAGTATTTTAAAGTTGCATGCTTGGTAAATACAACAATTGATGATCCGACCAGATATGAACAAAATTTATCTAATGCAAATATAACAGCAAGTAGTTCTTTCTCTATGGTTGAATAGTTTATTTGTGCATCATTTAGAGTTTTACTTGCATAGTATATAACGCAAGGTTTTTTTCTCTTTTCTTTGCCCTAGTACAGCTCTTACCGCATAATCACTTACATCACACATTATTTCAAAAGGTAACGACCAGTCATGAGATTGCATGATAGGTGCAGAAATAAGCATGTTTTTTAATTTATCAAATGATAGTTGACATGCTTCATTCCATTCAAATATTATATCCTGATATAATATATTACATATAGGCTTGGCTATTAAACTAAAATTTTTTATAAATCTTCTATAAAATCCTGCATGACCTAGAAATAAGCGAATATCTTTTACTATTTTTGGTGAAGACAAGTTAGCTATCAGATCAATTTTTGATTTATCCACTTCAATTCCTTTTTTAGACACTATATGGCCAAGAATAATACCTTGTGTAACCATGAAATGATATTTTTCCCAATTTAAAACAAGGTTTGTTTCTTCACATCAAATTAGGACTTTTTCAAGATTTTCTAGACATATATGAAATAAATCCCCATAAACTGAAAAATTGTCCATAAAGACTTCTAGATATCATCCTACTATATCACTGAATACACTTAACATACAACGTTGAAAGGTAGCTGACGCATTATATAATCCAAAAGACATTTTTTTATATGCAAAAGTATTAAAAAGACATGTAAATGTAATTTTTTCTTGATCATCTGTCATAATTTCAATCTGATTATAACTAGAGTATCCATCTAGAAAAACAATAATATGCATGACCAGCTATTCTTTTTAAGACTTGGCCAAGAAAAGGTAATGGAAAATGATTTTTTCTGGTGAGTGAATTTAGCTTTTGATAGTCAATACATACACGCCAGCCTGTGACAGTACGCATTAGGACTAATTCATTTTCTTTATTTTGTATTACAGTAATACCAGACTTCTTCGGGACTACTTGTGTAGGACTAACCCAGTACTATCAGATATAGGATAGATAATATTTGCATCTAATAGTTTAAGTACTTCATTGTGAACTACCTCTTTCAAGTGTGAATTTAATCTGCTTTGCATTTGATGAGATGGTTTAGCATTTTCTTCTAAATATATACAATGAGTACACAACAGTGGGCTTATACCTTTTATATAAGCTATTGTTCATCCAATAACACTTTGATGATTTTTCAATACTTATGTTAATTCTTTTTCTTGACTTCAGATAATTTTGATGATATGATTACGGGATGAATTTCATTTTTTTCCAGAAAACATATTTCAGATTGGTTGTAAGTGGTTTTAAATCTGGTTTAAAGATCTTGACATTAGATTCTACAAATTTAGGCAACAGATTTTCACATTCTAGATTTCCTAGATTTTCTTATTCATTTTCAGATACAGATTTTATAATGTATAAATCTTTTTCCAGAAAAACCTTTTCAAAAAAATTTTGGGTTAATATTTCAACACAATTTATTTCATGTACTTCATTGTCTTCCCTAGGTTGTTTAGCACTATTGAAAATATTTAATTCGAATGTCATATTTCCAAATGAAAGTTTCATGATTCCATTTCTACAATTAATCAAAGTATTTGATGTAGCTAGGAATGGTCGACCTAGAATAATTGGGATATATGCAGATGCATGAAAAATTGGTTGAGTATCTATAATGATAAAATCTGTTAGAAAGTAGAATTGGTCAACTTGTATGATAACATCTTCCACAATTCCTCATGCAGTTTTTATTGATCAATCTGCTAATTAAAGCGTGACATTGGTAGGTTTAAGCTCACTTAATCCTAGTTGTGTGTACACTGAATATGACATTAAATTACAGCTGACTCCAAGATCTAGCAGAGCTTCTTCAATTCGAAACTTTCCAATGATGCATGAAACTGTTGAACTTCCTGGATCTTTGTATTTAAGAAGAGTATTATGCTTTATTATAGTACTAACTTGTTCAATTAAGAATGCTTTCTTTGGTGCATTTGTTCTTCTTTTTATTGTGCAAAGATCTTTCAAAAACTTAGCATAAGCTGGAACTCATTTAATAGCATCTAACAAAGGAATGTTAATTTTGACTTGTTTGAATATCTCAAAAATTTCAGATTAATCTTTTTCAGATGTAGATTTCCTAAGTCTTTGAGGAAAAGGTAACAGAATACAACATGGTTGATCTTTTTCATTTTGTATTTCTGGTTGTTTTTCAATTGAAGGTTCAGGCTCAGATGGTTCATTAACAGGAATTGACTTACGCCATTTCTTTGAAATTTTAGGTTTAATATTTTTATCAATTACCTTGCCACTTCTTAACGTTGTGATTGCTTGTACTTGACTTTGGGAAGGTTCAAATGACACAGAATTAGCTTGACTTTGCGGCGATTTTGGTTGAGATGGAAATTTCCCTTTCTCTAGCATACTGAGAGACTGAGTCAACTTAGCTAGATGACTTTTAATATCTTCAATACTTTGAGAAGTTTGAGTTTTAAAATCATTAAAAGTTTGAGTAGTTTGAGTGTTACAATTCATTTGACTTTAAATAAATTGATTCATAGTATCTTCCAGAGTTCTTCTTTGGGGGGGGGGGGGGTGGATATGTTGATATTGTTGTTGATTTTGTAGCTATGGTGGACCTTGTGTTTGATTTGTAGGTTGTGTATTTCTCCAACTAAAATTTGGATGATTTCTCCATCCTGAGTTGTAAGTTTCAGAATATGAATTCAAATAAGGCTTATTATTATAAGTTGGAACAACATTAGATTGTTTAATTAACACTTCTTTGAATGCAGGTATAATTGAACACTCTATTGAGGATGTCCTGAAAAACGCACAAATTTCACATATTTGATCAGTAGTACATATAACAGATACTTGTTTTATTTTTTTCATCTCTAAGGCTTCTAGTTTTCGAGATAAACTTGCCATTTTCGTTCTTAAATTATCAACTTCTTTTAACACATATTTTCCCCTTTTGGATGTAGATGGATTTGTTTCTATTATGTTTGAAGAAGTTGAGTCCCACATTTGGCAATTCTCAGAAATAGTACCAAAAAATTGAAATTCTTCTTCAAGATTTTTACTCATAAATTTCCCCTGCGCCATCAGTTCAATAAATTGTCGCATTACAGGTGGAAGAGCATCATAGAAAAAACCAACTAAGGTCCAATTTTCAAATGCATGATGTGGAGAAGCTTGGAGAAGATCTTTAAATCTTTCCCAACATTGATAAAAAGTTTTACCTTTTTTTATAGAAAAATTCATTATTTGACGTCTTAATGTATTGGTACGATGTACAAGATTTTTTTTTTAAAGAACTCAACTCATAAAGCTTGCCAGTTTGAAACACCCCGATTTTTCTCTTCTTTTCGAAGACGTTGATTGATATAAAAACACCTAAATAAAAATAACAGAGCACTAATTGTCCCAATAAAATTTTATTTATCAAAATCATCTCGCAATACAAATGAATATGTCAATATACATAAATCTCTCAATATAATTAAAACATCAATTACATCGACATCTCCTCATCTTTAATATTCTGATTATCTCGTTTCGATCTTTTTTCTAAAATCAGCCTGAAAATATAAAATAAAGCAGAGAAGTATACAATATGACGAGAAAAAAATATACTCAATTACAATAATCAAGTATCACAAAGTATCTCAATCAACATATACCAATATTATATTTTAATATCACACATCATACAGAATCTTAACACAGATCTAACAACTCACCAATCTTCCCACCTCAACCCGATTCCACGGGTCTCCTGGCTGGCGATGCATCAGCTATTGGCTGCTATGATCCCATCTCAATATCCGCATAACATGATCAATGAGACAAAAATATTCAACGATATTCAATTGAAATTCCAAAAGAACGATAGCACAAGTTGGAATACAAATCATAGGATAATTAAAGAAATACTCTTTGCAAAGAGATTTAAGAAAAACATATTGCATACCACCCCATACCTCAAAATCATTGTTTGAATTTGATAACTCTGTTTTCTTCCTCTTTTTCCCCAACTTCTCTTGCCTTCTCTCTGCGAGGTCACCAATGTGTTTTCCTCCTAATTCCATAACCAATTCCCCTATTTATAGGCCTTTATGACTCCTAGGAATATTCTAGAGGAATATTCTAGAATGTGGAATATCTTGACAATATTCTAAAATGTGAAATATCCTAGGAATATTTTAAAATCTTCTAGAACCTTCTAGATTCTTCTAGATGTTCCAAAATTAGCCTCAAAATGTGGTCCACGTTGCACCGCATATTTACTACTTCTGGGTCCGTTTTTCATCTCGAAACGATTCATTATATCTCAGTTTTAGTCCAAATTAAATTTATTTTAAATTTTATTCAATTCTAAGGAAATTTCATAAAACTCATTTTTGGGGACCTTTAAAAGGTCATTCACCACCCAACCCCCTCAAACCACGTGCAAAAATCAAATTCGACTATCTCAGAATTCGACGATATTCGACAGGGTGACTAGTTTCTGCAATACAAATCCAACGACGAAGTCCTTTGTGTCATAAAAGCTCTAGAGAATGCTTATTTCAATTTCGTATTATAATGATAAATTACCATTTTGCCCTTTGTTGGAAAAAGTTAAAAAATTTTCTCGGGTTTTACATAGTTGGTGATTGAATTGGCTCTTAAAGAGCTAAGCCACTGTTTTGCTTTATCTTTAAAAAAAAAAAGAAATAGTTTTAGTCTAACCATTTCATAATTATCTAGCAATGTTCTACAGACTTCTTCAAATTCTTTCATATGAACATAAGGGTTTTCAGTTTCTAGACCATGGAACTATGGTAATAATTGTATTAATCCTGGCTTAATATTAAGATTTTGAGCATCTGTTGGAAAAAAAATAAGACGGGACATTAGTTCGTATAGGTGTAGATATTCTGTTAATGGTCGAATATTTTGAATTACTTCTTGTTCTCTAGGTTGTTCTTCCCTAGGTACGTTTCTAGCCATACTAAGTTCAAATGATTCTTGTGTAGATGAAGATGATAAAGATGTAGGAGATGATTGACTTACAGATCCTATGGATGAAAGAACAGACATAAACTTTTTAAAAAGACAACACACTTTATATACATATAATACAAATAAACACATTTTGTATCTTATTTAATTTCAAATTACCGTAACTCCCCGGCAACGGCGCCAAAAACTTGATTCGTAATTTTTCATGATCGGATTAATATTATACACCTAAGTATAAGTGGTCGAATTGTAGTTTTCTTGGTTTTAAGTCTAAGTATCGATCCCACGAAGAGTTTCAATAATTTGGAAACGAAATAAAATAGTTAAGTTGCTAATTTGAATATGATAGCATGTGATGTGAGTTTAAATTGATAATTAGTCTAAGTAAACGTTTGTGTGCAGATAGATTATGACAATAATAAAAAGTGTCATTCAGTTCAAGGATCCCATATGCGTTATGTTGGTTAAATACTAGAAATGTTGCCTTATAGCAATCAACTTTCATGTTACTAGAAAGTCAACTGGTAGGTCTAATGTATATAAACCATCACACAACAACTTCTTAGGTTAGCTGGTGGTGTCCATGACAATTAATTAATCCAAGCAAACCAGAATGACAAGTCATTCATGAGGAATACTTGAATTATTCATTTGTCTTCATAATATTAAGTTTATACATAATAAATCATAACACAACCACTTTTTAGGTCAACTGGTAGTATTAATCATAACACATTAACTTCTTAGATATGTCAATTGACTAATCCAAGCAAACTAAAAGGTCAAGTCATACATGAGGAATACTTGAATTATTCATTTGACTCTATCTGTAATATATATATACCAGTTAAACATCCTCAACGTTTCGGTGGAGGATAAACCATACCAATAAGAATGTCGTGGTTGTTACACTAACAATATTATCCTTTATACCAGTTAAACAATTTGAGTAATTTAGAAGGACAAGTCATTCATGAGGATCACTTAGGTCATTCATCTGATAGTTATATATGTATATAAGTTAAACCCTAATAACCTATAAGGACAGGCTATTTATGAGGATCATTTAGGTTTTGTACTATGCATCAGTTAACATCCTCAGCGTTTCGGTCGAGGATAAGCCATACCGATAGGAATAACGTGATTGTTTTACCGGCAGGTTGATGATGCACTGATGGCATACTTCCAGGCACAACACCTAAAGTACGTACATCACTGTATCATGCATAAAAAATATAATACATAGATATATAAATATATAAAACATCAACATTTTTAGAATTTAACCAGTATTATACATATGTTTACCTCTCAGTAGAGAATATACGGAACTACTCACGTCCCATTGCTACAGACAAGCAAGGAGTGCAGGTAATTTTCATTATAACTAGAATTAAAATACAAAATCTAAAATGTCTTTCACAAGGAACAACTGAAACACAATCACCTTTATTATCAGTTATGATAAAAAGGTGACGGCAATTCAACAATCCGAATAGAAAGATACAACAGAAATGTAGAAGTACAAAGTTTGGACTGAAGTGCATCACGGACCAGATCATTTTTGCAACTTCTCTTTTTCTCTTTTTCTCTTTTTCTTGTCTCTTTTCTCTCTTGGATTTCTCTCTGGAGCTCTCTTGGTTCCGGCCTCCTTCCAAATGAATCAAGGCATGCATATATATAGTAATCAGGAGAGCATGAGGTGGAAATGTGATGATGACTTGCCAAAGGGGACCGTCCAGACGATTCCTCCACCGTCTAGGCGGTGAGGTTTTGCTGAAATTTTCCACTTGCTTTGTATGCTGACTCATCTTGTGTTGAAATTACACTTTGGCCTTTGTTCTTTTAAGTTTTACTACTTTGTTCCTTGCATTGTGTAGTAATTTTGCATTAATCCTGAAACTTTTTAAACATAACACGCATAAAATCCTAATTCCCGCACAAACCCTACTTATCTTTAAGTACTAGTTTTTAGTTATTTTATCACACTAATTCGACTTTATTAACTACTTGTATTTATATATTAATTAAGGTTAATCGCAATACACACACAATATATATATATATATATATATATATATATACACACAGTGTCTTCAGATCTGAAGAAGAAGACAGAGAGAGAAACACGTTGGAGAAGAAGACGTCTGGAGAGAGAGAGGAAGAAGAAGACAGAGATCTGATCCGATCTAAAGTGCTCCGGTGCTCCCATGTCTTCAAATTTGTAGAAGAAAGACAGAGAGAGAGACGCGTTGGAGAAGAAGATGTCAAGAGAGAAAGTGGAAGAAGAAAAAAAAAAGCAATGAAGACTTTTGCTGCTAAGGGGGACTCGAAGGGCATACCTCATTAAAGTCCAAAATTGTTCTTCTTGTTTTCAAAATTTTCAAAGAAAAATCTGAAAATAAGCTACACTTGTTTTCTGTTTCTTTGATTCAAATCTCATTTTGAAAACAAAAATGCTAAACAAACAAGTTTTGAATATTTTTGAAATTTCGAGAACAAAAAACTGTTTCTGCATCACAAACCAAACATGGCCTTAGTCTTTAAGAATTAGAAACTCTCTTTGATATAAATGTAATAGAGTTGAGATTTACCCTCTAATTAGTTTTCTTTCAACTGGGTATGTCTCACTGGTTGTTTCTATTTGTATCCAATGAATCTTATTTATACCAGAAGATGTATTAATTAGCTATTCTAACTAGTCGTTAATACTCACTTGAATAGTCTCCATGTCTACCAATACGTTCTCAACTCCCTGCAATCAAAATAGTCTAATAACATTTCAAGTAGTATCAACTATCTTGACTAGTCTTTTACTACTTGATGAGCCTCTCTCGCCAAGTCACCTATGTTAACTAGAAAAAGTCAAACCCAAAAATCCAATCATATCAATACAATAATACATATGTATACACGCATTATTAGAAAATAATATTTAATACATAATAATTTTACAACAAATATATTTATGATATATGTTATGAATAATAAAATATTTAATCAATGGGATTAGGATTTTATATATTTTTGATTTGACCACCAATAGTGGATTAATTATTAGAGAGATATTAGTCACATATATTCCAACACATTTTAAGTGATTTGATAAAATTTTTAAAATTGAATATTAATGGCACCCACTATTTAATAGTAAAAATTGTATAATATTATTTGAGATAAAAAATTTAATAAAAAATTTTGGTCAAAATAACAATATTGATTCTAAATATAAACTAATCCCATTAAATATGTTTAGTGTCTTTATTTCTTTTTATAGTCTGAACTCCGAGCTCCAAGATTTTTTTTCTTTACTTGTCATGAGCTGAAGTGCGAATTCAATCCTCAAAAGATTAGATCATAATGGTGGTGGGACCCAATGCAATATTAATGAGCAGCCCATAACTTCAACTGCAGTTTCCTTCTAGTTTCATTTTTATTATTATTATTTTCTTTTTGCTTGTGCCTTTCACATGGGATTGTCAACAAGTCCACAAGTCTTTAGTTTTATTTTGTCAGCCAAGGCCCACATGCTTTAGTATCTTCCTCTTTTTAGATTTACATGATGATGGCTATGGTTTGGTCTCCAACAACCCATTATCACAGGAAAAACATTTTAGGAACAAAATTATGAACTCTGGTAGTCTCTGCAATTATAAATAGAACCAACAACTATATAAAATTGTTACACAACCAAAGAAAACTATCAATTGTTAGAATTACTAGGTTGTTAGGCATTAATCATTGAAAGGCAAATTATAAACTAGATTGTTTTGATATCATTAATTATCATTTTTTTCATTTATATTTATGTACATATTTGGTACCCCTCCATTGAATATGTCATTCATTATTTTTTAATGTATCATCTACCGTGTATTATTGAGGGACTCATTTTTATTCAATAAGTCTCATTTAAATTCATAATCTCTGATCAATCAAATAAAGAGATTTCACTCTGCACTATTTTGTATTGTAGTGCATTTTCTTATCATAGGTATAAATGTATCAAAAAACTTTGAATAACAATCTATTTGCTTACCAAGGACGTAGAAGGTAGCATCCAAAGAGAGTTAAGAGAAAATTCACGTGGAGAGAAAAAAAATACTATTTAAAAAAAAAACAAGTATAAGAAACACTTCTGCTTTGGCAAATCATTGCCTAGTATCTTGCTCCTTGGAGTATCATGAATATCCTCAATGGGCTCGCTTGATTGTCGTATTAGAAATGGATAGATTATATAGAATAATTTAGTCTAATATAATACGGAAGGACAAAAAATAAGATTACATAAAATATTAAAATAATACTTTATTTTATCTAGTATTTGACAATATATAACATAAACGTTAGATATTAGTTATTTAATCGTATTAATGTTGAATTAACAAAAATATTCTCAATCAGTGTTTGTTATATTGATGATAACTTAATTTTATCAGTTATGGAGGTATAATATTAAATGTGCAGAATAAAACGTTTGAGTTGAATTATAATATCATCTTTCTTGGTAGTATTAAAATATCATCTTTCTTGGTGTTATTAAAATACCTCCATAATACAAATTTAGCGCATAATAAATATATCATAAATATACAATTAATATACATTTTTTAAATTAATATGATATCAAATTTGCTTATCAAACAAATCATTAGGCTTGATTAAATAAAAAATAATATAATTTAATATTTAATTTTTTTATAATACGTCTATCAAACAAGCCATTGAATTTTTGAGGTAAGAAGGAGAAACCACCTCGATAGGAGGTATTAAAAAGCTCGAATGAAGATACAATAAAAGTCCGAGAAGTTAGACATTTAAATCATGTATTGTCTTTCGTAAAAATTGACCATACCAATTCAGCTAGACCTAATCCATCCGACGTCAAGTGGGTTAAAGTCCAAACAATTAGTCTTGTGAAATATCGATAGAAAAACCCGTATAAGGTTCTTTTGTTTCTATGGATGCCAGCAAAACTTCTTGGAGAACTGAATCATCAGTTACAATTGTAGTCTACTTAACACCATTCTTTCTTAAAGTGGAAATAACAATTTTGTTTGTTGAAAAGGTATCTTGTCAGTCTTACCAAATATCCATCACTGCATAATCTATTGGGTTTGACGATGCACAAATTAGTTTTGTGCAAGATCAACAGTCAAGTATACGAACGGGTGTAATTAATGAATGACAAACAATCAATTAATGACAATGAAGAGTAAAATAGTAATTAAGCAATCAACACATGGATTTATAGTGATTCGGTCTCAGATGACCTACTCCACTCTCAGGAACGGCAGCAGTGGCCTGATGTTCTTTATTGATGAATCATGGTCTTCGGAGAGTTACAATGTTTTTGAGAGAAAAAGAGAGATGTAGTGTGTGTAGAGAGCTCGAGGTGTAGAGGTCTCAAGGAGGTGAGAGCATGCCCTCTATATGGAGAGGGCTAACTTTGTATAGGTGTGATAAGACGGTGAGACGGTGACGTGAGGATGAAGACTTCTACTATTTTAGTAAGTACAACTATGGTAGGAGATCTCCGTGCCTATCCTGATGTTTACTCTCTCGTGCTCCTATTCTTTCGGAGGAGGACTCTCAGTTGGATTGAACTTGATCCTCGTCTTGATCCTGGACCTGTCTTGAGTTGGTGTGACTTGGACTTGGATTGGAGCTCTAAGGTGAATAGGAGCAAAGAGGGAGGCGCCCAAGGGGCCAAACCAGGCGGCGCCCAAGAGCCCAGCCTAGGCGGTGCCCAAGGGCTGCCAAGTCTCTTGGGCGTTGGCTTTGGGGCTTTGGGCGTTGACCTATTGATGTCTTCCTTTCCAATAGGTCGTTCCAGTTTCGATTTGAGCTTTCCTTCGAGCTTTCTCGGATTATTTTTATTGGACCTAGCCTAGTAAAATTCGGACTCATCAGGATTAATTATACTTTGTGCCCATGTACGATGACCTTCATCTCATTTTTCCTTTTGAACTGCAAAATTCATCACATTATCTTATTAATTACGTGAATTGGTTTCACACTACCCAAAACACAAACGTTTACTACATTTTGGATGAAAAATTAAACTTTTTGAGACAAATTGAAACAAAACAATATGATTCGCGGAATATAGTGAAAAAAATTTCAATCAAATTTAAAAATGAACACGTCATTGAGGTAATTTGATACTACTAATCATAGTTGAAAGTAATGCAAGAGACATGATAGTTGAAAAGGTAAAGTGACACAAACCTGTAATTTGATGGAGAAAAGTATAATTAATCCTAATATATTTATCTATCAACATCCATTCCAATGGATGCTCATCCACTAGGTACATGGGAACGTTCGTGTTGATCATAAGAAGTTTGCCCCAACAGAAAATGCTGCAGGTGTAGATTTTTTTTCCCTCTTAAGTAACAACATGATTAGTATAAGTTATTTTCCGAAGTGATAGGAAAATCTAATTTTGTTAATTTGTTTGTTGGGATTGAAATTTGAGAGTGCTGATATTTCCAAATATAAGTTAATAGTTTTTTCACACGGAATATTGATTTAGCAAACAAATTATACGTCCTAAGCTTGATTCTGTAACAATATAAAACTCAATTTGATCGAGACATGCGATTTCCTAGTGATTATGTTTCTTTGAAAATTTCAACGGAAAAACTAAATAACACAAGGTTTCAACAATTTTCCGGCAGTAAAAATATACATGTAATTCCTACAGGAAAAATAATTGAGAAATGCGTGACTTGCAAATAAACTTCGGAAAAGTCTAACAGTTTATTACACTTCATTTGGCAAGAGTTTTTACATGAAAAGTTTATGGTATTCGTGTTTATCAGCCATTGATCAAACACAGTGTCACATAGCTATAGTATTGTTTAAACTGGTGTAATTGAGAACAAAACTCCAGGTCTATGGTGTAGATGTAGGAGTGGCCAAGCGATACTCAACACAAGCGGCCTTAATTTTGCTATTTTGTGTTGGTATTGGGCTTTGGTACATAAGGCCAGTAAGATTTGAATAGTTATATATCGTGTCTCCTTTTTATCTTTTCGCAGCTGGTTGCATGCCTCGAGCAAGGACAAGCCCATGTTTTTCCTTTCTTTTTGTTGGGCAAGTACACTTGATCCGACCATTGAAAGATGTTTTGGCGGAGAATTATGAAAAAAGTTCACCAAATTATATTTATTGATTTTCAAATAGATAGTTCTTAATGTTAAGTCATTTATTCCTCATCTTCTTACTTTTATTGTGTCTAGGTACTTTTTTTGATTTTTTCTGATTTTTTTTGACATATTTGTCCACCCCTTAAATCATGCATATTAGAAAGAATTTTTTTTAATATGTTAAATATTTCCTAATTTAATGGATGAATTATATTTTTAGTATGTTTGTTATCAAACGTATCTTCTTTCTTATACTTGAAGCGTCAGCCATTATCGCTCTTCTTCTTCGCCAACCAATTTTTATTTTTCTTTCTTCTTCTCCAACCAATTAACCTTAAGTGATCGTCCATATTTTTCTGCAACATGTTTTCATTTTTCTTCTTCTTCTTCTTCTTCTTTTGTAACATTCAGTCATTATCAATTCGAAATTATACTTTCATTCATTTTTGGTTCTTTTGTTTATTTTTATTTTTTCGGTTCAATTGATTGTTTGAGTGGTCACATTTTTTGTTTCTTTTTTTTGATCAACTGTTGTTAGAGCAAGTTAGTTTTTTTACCATAATAGATCATTTTCTCCATGTTCTCTGCGTTGTACTATTACACTATAATTCTCATCCATATCGTTATAATCTCATATAATTTCTATAATATGATATATGATACGTAAATTTTGTTTTTGATTTCTTCATGTTTTTGGCTTTATATTTTTCGTACATGTAATTGTTTGTATGATCATTTTTTTATTTCAGTTTTATGACTATAATGCTATTTTTTTGATTTTGTTAATTTTTATTATATCAACAAATGAACCAATGTTGCCACATTGTATTATTACACTATTAAATCAAAGGAATGTGTGTGTTTGTAATCATAGTGACAAGGCCCTGAAAAAATGATGTCATACTCTGTTGTCACACTATTAAAACAAAGGAATGTGTGTGTAATTATCGTATTCAAGCCGCTCAGTCAATGGTGTCACACTTTGTTGTCATAGTATTAAGCCAAATGAATGTGTAAGTGTATAATCGTAGTGTCTAAGTCATCCCACCAATTATATCTTTACATCTGCAAAAATTTACCACAACCCATTGTCATACTATAAATTCATATGCCCAAATAAGGAAAAATTGTGACAACAAAGGGTTATTCAAGTAAAACAACACTAAGTGAACACAAAGTGTATCAACAAAGTTTTCGTTGAAAGTGTGGCTATAAAAGTGAGTACATATATAGTGGATAGATAGTGTGAGTCCAAAGCAAAAAACGTAAAAAAATTAAATCTCAAATACTATGGTTGTCCCTTTTTACATAGAAAGTGTGACTCCATATTATGCCTTCAAAATTTCCTTACTTTTCGTATTTTGTAAGATAAGCTAACTAAAATTCTTTAATTTTAGTTTTCAAATATCAAAAGGTTTCCAAAAACTTTGAATCATATCCTTAAAAAAAAGGAAGCCTATAACTTTGACTCCCAAATTGTTGTATCACGTAATCTCTAAAACTCCTAAATTTTAGATTTTTTTTCTCATATTAGAACTCATATATACATGACCAAATTAAACCTAATGCAAACCAAAATTCCTTAATTTTAGTACTCTGTAAGATAAGATAACTGAAATTCCTTCATTCTAGTTTTTAAATTTCAAAGGTTCCCAAAAACTTTGAAACATATCCCTAAAAAAGGAAAAGAATTTTTTTTTCCTTTATGGTATTTCAAAACCATTTTAGGCAAATGCGACATAGTAAAAGGGTATTCAAGTCTTTCTATATCATCCAATGTTTTTTTCATGGACTTATTCATTAATAAGTAAAATTTTGTGAACCGGTGATTAGCACAAAAATATGACATACATTGTGTGCTAATATGACTTTTGTACTTGTTTATAGTTATGAATTTTGGGCGAAATGTGCTTAACTTTTGTTTTGATGGAGTTTGTGTGAATGCAGGTAAAACAATGTAAATGGTATGAGTTATACCCCCATTGAAGTGGTTGAAGTCAATGAAGAAGAGAGGGGTAGCTTAAAGAAAGGTTTGGAGGGAGAAGAAACCAAGAAAATGGAATTGGGTTGAAGACCTTCCGGAAGGTTTGGGTAAAAACCTTCAGGAAAGTGTTGTCTTAGATTTCTTTTTCACTGCCAAAACCTTCCAGAAGGTTTTACCTACTAGAATGAACCTTCTGGAAGGTTTTGCCTACTAGAGTGAAACCTTCCGGAAGGTTTTGTCTACTGAAATGAACCTTCCAAAAGGTTTTGCCTGCTGACCCTTTCATTTAATTGTTCTTGCACAAACCTTCCGGAAGATTTTTGCTAAACTTCCCAGACAATCTGTAACTCAACTCTGCAACTTGGGGGCCCCACTTGCACTTCTTCAACAAACCCCTTGATATCCCCTGCACGTCTAGGAGCCTCCCCTCACCTTTACTTGCACTATGATGACTTTTGCATTAAAGAGGGGAGAGAGAAGAAGCTTGACAGAGAGATGAATGGGGGCTGGTCCTAGTTTGCACCATGCAGCCCCTATGGAGGGAAATCACATCACTCAGCTGAGAGGGAACTCCAAGCACATTTTTTGGGGAAAAATGACTCTATTGTTTCTTTATTCTACAATATACATAGATATAGAGAGAGATAGTCTGGAAGAAGAAGATGAATAGTGTCTAGTGAGAGAAAATTAGGATTTTTGCATTTCTTTCAATACATTGTCTTGTAAACTCTGGTATGAATCTGCAGAATTCCATTCAATGTCATGAATGTTATTTTCCTTCAAGTTCAATGCAAGTTAATGCTCTCTTTAAGCTTTTACCATTAATGCATCAAGTTCTTCGTTTTTCTTAGCTTTCAAATGGGTGTTCATTTCTTGCATTTTTGGCTTATGTTTGCTAGCATCTAGTGATTCTAGAACTCCTTACCTTTGCAATGCACATTCATCACATTGTCAAGTTCATTTTAAGCATGACAAGCTAAACCCTTTAGTTGGCAAAACTAAGGGGAACCTCCTCTTGAGAATGCCATTTCAACTCATTTTCCTCAATTCTTTCAGAATGGTCTGGTTTGACTGGGTTGAGGGTGGATAGATTGGCGAGTCTTTGATATTCCGTAGGTCTAGTCACGGTTTATTCTTTGATACTCACCAATATTATCCCTAGCTTCCCACGAATCCATCGTTCATTCATACTCTATTGGAGGAGGGTTTCAAGTTGAGAAGGTATTTCTATTGGAGTGACCTCTTGGATTTTCCAACATTTATTTCTCATTTCATTAGCATCAAAACAAACTCGACCAAACAACTTTCAACAATCAAAGATTTTACACTTTCTTGTTTTCCAAAATCACCTTCCCTTCAGTTTACTTTCTTCGCCATGGAAACGACCTTGGAATACCACCAAGTAAAACACGACTCGCGAAAGCCTCCTTGCGCTTGGGGAGCACTTTTGTATATACACACACACTTTTTGTGTATGCATATCTCATATTTCCACCATCTCATTTTCCTTGCTCCTTGCCCTTTCTTTTGACACTATCCCAAGGGAGAGTGACACTTCCCCATTCCTATAAGTCATACATATTTTAGGGGTAGTATTTAGGGGTTAAAGACTGGCAAGAAATTTTTTCAAGCATTTTTGGCGCTGTTGCCGGGGAAGGGTAAGCGTCGAGTTCTAAGGTGATTTTGGACGGCATAGGTAAGTCTCGTGATTTTCATCACGGGCCAAGGTATGTCATCTCTTTTTGTAAATAGTTTGTAAATAGCTTGTGTTTTATGTAATGTCTTATAATTTTTATGATAATGTAGCCCCATATAATGAAACTGTGTGTGAGATTTGTGATGAGTATGGGCACATCACTAGTGAGTACCCAATAAATACCCCTTATTTTGAAAACGTTTGTGAGATTTTTGGTGAGTATGGACACATCACTAGTGAGTGTCCAATAAATGCCCCTTATATTGAGAATGTTTGCGAGATTTGTGGTGAGTATGGACACATGACTAGTGAGTGTTCAATAAATTATCTGGTTCATGACTTTGCATGCTAACGTTCAAATTCAAATTTGGCCTTCGAAAATTTTTACCCCGACCACTATGTTACACCGAGTTATCCGAGTTATGGTTGGGAGAATGAGCCTTACAATTTTTCATCACATCTCACACCACCAAATGAATTTTCTCATTATCCAACATTTGAGGACTCAACCGAACAAGAATTTAAAAATAAGCTTTACGAGTTTATGCAATGCCAAATGGAAGCCAATGCCCAAGTAGCCCAACAACTTTCTGAAATTAGAGATGGACTTAATACATTGACTAATGCTATAATTTATGTTCATGAAGAACAACATCTTGAGCATAGTCAATGTATTGAGGATGATCATCTCAATGAAATGCATATTGATGTTGAATCCCCCACCACTCTAGATTGTGAAATATTTGATGAAGTTATTATCTCACATGAGGCTAATGAGCCTAAGGTCATTTTGTCATCTTTGAGTGGTGTTGAGATTCACATTTCTCAACTTGGGGAGGGCATTGAAATGGAGTTAAGTGTAGAAACTTTTGAAGAGAAATTGTATACTCCATTGTGGGAATTGCATAAACTTGCCTATACCTCGGTTCGATTGAGAATTTTGAATTAACATCCTTTCTATGTTTGGATTGATGGTTTAAGAAGGGCATTTATACAACAAAAAAATTAATGGGCGAAAGCTCTTATCTGAATTGAAGCCGGATTGACATATGCCATTTTTATTTTATTTTCATGTACATAGTAGTTAGACTTATTTTATTGTTCTATTTTTCTTCTCTTGATGTTGTAGTGTAGAAATTGTTTACCTCTCCCTAATTTGGACTCATTTCATTTTGAGCATCATAGTAGAAAATCTCATTCCATATCATGTGCGAGTTTAAGTTGGGGGGTGTAATCAAATGTTTTTGTTTTCCCTTTAATGTGTATGCAAAAAAAAAGGGGGGTATCTTATTTCTCATGTCACTTTAATTTTTCTCATTGCATGATTCCTTGTGCATTGAGGACAATGCATAGTTCAAGTTGGGGGGGGGGGGTGAGGTGCACTATTTATATGTTCCACCACTTTTTGTATAGAATAAGTTGGAAATATGAAAATTTTGGACTTTTTTTTGTGAAAAATACCCAATATTGAACTATATTCCCCTACCCTAATTGTTATGGGATTTGTGATTTCTTGATCTTCATTTTGAACTTTGAATACATAGGCACATTATAGAAGTTTATCCTATTGCCAAGAGTATCACATATGTGTTTTCTTTGGAACTCAACCATAAGTGCACCATGAACTTGTAATTTTGGCAATTTACGGATTGAGTTCACATTTAGTGCTTGACATGAATAGTGGAGATGAGTAAGAACCCATGTGAGCTTTAATGTTAATCCTAATTTGGAGGGAACTTACATTTACTCAAGGAACAATTTTTCAAATTCTATATTTGTTCAATAATCTCATTATGCTTGTTTTGGTTAGGTGCATTTGGGTAGTTCATTGACTTTGTCTTGATATGTACAATGCTCCCCTATGCTTATCTAGAGATGATCTTAGGCCATGTTTGAATATTTTGAGCCTTGGCTTTTTTCTTGAGAAATTATTTATCCCTAGTGCCGTGATTGAGCCTTAATTGAAATTCATTTTTATGCCACACATTTGACCAAGCCAATGCAAAATTGATATAAATATATCTCACCTTGGTTGTTCCGAGAGCTGACCATGAGAGATCATAAAAGAGAAGGAATGGTGATGTGGAAACCCAAAAAGGGATGAATGAAGTTGAATTCAAAAAGTTGAATGAATGAAGAATGAAAAATCCAAGAAAAGGAGAGAAAGGGTGGAAGAAGAAAGAGCGATCAAAGAAAAAAGGAAAATGTTAAGGAAAAGAAGAAAAAGAAATAAAGAGAGAAGTGATGGTGTTAGCGTAGAAATCTCATAAAAAGGGAGATCTTTTTGAAATAAAGGTCATTCATCCGGAACAACTCTCTTTGTTATCCTACATCCTTCGTTCATTTACCTAGATAGCACCCCAAGGCCTCATTACAACCCGTAAAGTCCTAAATGATCTAGAGAAAGCATGGGGAAACCATACTTTTAAAGAAAAAGAGAAGTTAATTTTGCTATCTAATGCCCTAGCATTCCTTTCATGAGATTATGCCAAGGTTGTTTCATTTTCATGCATAAACTTCATTTTTGGATTATATGCGAGCATACTTCATTTTGTGCACAAGATTCTATCTCACATATACATATGGAGAGTAGGCCAGGACAACCATAGTGTGATTCATTGTTGAGAGAAACCCTTGGTGAGTTTTTGCATCAAAGATGAATTTGGATAGCTAAGTGAATGTGGATTCCGTTAAGTAAATGCTTAAATTACATATTCATTTCACACACACACGAGTTTTGAAAGGAAATGTGTAGGTGTATACTCTAGAATAGCATTTAAAGCTATGATGTGTTTCATGTGTGATTAGTTCGAGTGTGTTGAACAAAGTTATTGTTGACATCCCAGTGCTAGTTAAGATAAGAGAATATGCTTTAAATATTTGATACTAGGAAAAGAAGTTTGTAGGCACCTTCACTGGAAACCTTCACGAGACAAAACTCGTCCACTAGGGATCACCTAGGAGTTTAAAGTCTTGTTGCATATGTTAAATGCAATAGCGGAATTAGTATAGATTTATTTTTGTTTGCTTGCTTTTTACATTTAGTTTGCTAGGGACTAGCAAAACTTAAGTTGGGGGGTGTGATGAGCACAAAATATTGCATATTTAATGACATCGTTCCATGCTTTCTAACTTAACTTTGCATTTAATTACTTAGAGTTAGTTGAAGTTTTGAATAATGTGAAAATTTTGATGTTGTAGGTAATTATAGCGTAAATGATGGATTTTAGAGCCCTGCAACTAAGTGTGACTGTGTGGTGAAGAGATAGACACATTAAATGAGGATTGAGAGGCTTGGAAGGTGAATAAACCAAGAAAAATGGATTTTGGATGAAAACTTTCTGGAAGGTTTGACCATACACCTTCCAGAAGGTTTTGCCCACTGGTTTCCCAAGGTTTTGACATATTACCGCTGTTTTTCCTATTTTTGACCATGATCTACTTTAAATCAGAAAACGTTCAAACCATAAAAGTTGTATATATGGATGTCTTATGTATTGTGTCAAAATATCAACTAAATCCAACGGTTCGATCAAAGGTTATGGTAATTTTACTAAAGGTGGTCCTGAGTTGTCACCTTCCGAAAGACGTTCCGGAAGGTTTTGCCTACTGGAATCGACCTTCCGGAAGGTTTACAAAAACCTTCCTGAAGGTTTTGTGCAGAATGTCTAGAACGCCTGCAACTCATGCTCCACTTGCTTGGGGGTCCCACCATTTATTCTTCCACTTGTCCATTGACATCCCTTACACATCTACATGTCTCCCAACACCCTTGCTTGGACTTTGGAGGCATTGACATTAATGAGGATAGGAGAGAAGGGGGCTGCTAGAGGAGTTGCAGGCTAGTCTTCTCCTAGCCTACCATATCCATCCATTCAGCCCCCTATTGCTGGGAGGCCTTTGACACAACTAGAGGGACCCCCATGGACAAAATTTGAAGGCACACACTCCATATATTCAACATTCACAAGCTTTGAAGGGCGTGGCTACCTAAGCGAGGAGTAGTTCAATGTAGAAGATGATGAATAGTAATTAGAAAGCTTATGTTTTTGCATTTTCCTTTCCATTTTAGTTGTGGTAAGCTTTTAATCTCTTGTTATCTTTAACTCTTGCACCTTAATGTCATTTACTTCAAGTTCATTTCAAGTTTAGTTACATGTTCTTCATTACACCACAAGCTTTCTTCATTTTTAGTTTTAAAATGGGTATTGTATTTCTTTCTTTATAGTTCAAGTTTTCTTGCATTAAGTTAAGTTTCATGCTCCATTTCAATATTATGTCTCTTTATATTATGTATTTGTTTCTTGCTTTCATGAGTAGCTAGCTTTTTAGTTGGCTAATCCAAGGGAGACCTCCTCTTGGGCTTTCCATTTCAACTCATTTTCTTTCCTCCTCTCGGTGTACGATGGTTCGGTTTGACTGGGTTGAGAGTGGAAGTGGTTGTGAGTCTTTGATATCCCGTAGGCCTGGTCATGGGTTATGCTTGGATCCTCACCTCCATTTGGTTGTGAGTTCTTGATACACCATAGGCATTGTCACGGTGTATACTTGAATCCTCACCTCCATCTTTTCCTTAGCTTCTTATGAATCAATCATTCATCTATGCACCATTGCAGGAAGGTTTCGAGTTGAGTTGGGATTCCCATTGGAATGACCTCTTTGGATTAGCTTTTCTTGCATTTTCATTAAGAACAAAACTCACCAAAACCAACTACAAGATTTTACACTTTTCTCATTTTTGACAAAATCTCCTTCACACACTTGAACTTTCCTTCCTTGAGGAGACGACCTTGGAATACCACCAAGTAAAATAAAACCCGCAAAAGTCTCCTTGTGCATGGGGAGCACTTTTGTGCACACACACACTTTTTGTGCATTTACAATTCACATTTTGTACATTTCATATTCCACTTTCTCCTTGCCATTTCTTTTGACATCACCCATAGGAGAGTGACACTCCCCTTCGTCCATAAACTATACATGCTAAAAGGTAATGTTTAGAGGTTAGGAAACTACGAGGAATTTTACCAAGCATTTTTGATAAAAAATGCTTGACAAAATTCCTTGCTAGTCTTTAACCCCTAAATACTATCCCTAAAATGTGTATGACTTATAGGAATGGGGAAGTATCACTCTCCCTTGGGAAAGTGTCAAAAGAAAGGGTAAGGAGCAAGGAGCAAGGAGCAAGGAGCAAGGAAAATAAGTTGGTGGAAATATGAGATGTGTATACACAAAGAGTGTGAGTGTGTGTACAAAAGTGCTCCCCAAGCGCAAGGAGACTTTCGCCGGTCGTGTTTTACTTGGTGGTATTCCAAGGTCGTTTCCACGGGGATAAAAGTAAACCGAAGGGAAGGTGATTTTGGGAAACAAGAAAGTGTAAAATCTTTGATTGTTGAAAGTTGTTTGGTGGAGTTTGTTTTGATGCTACTGAAATGAGAAATAAATGTTGGCAAATCTAAGAGGTCACTCCAATAGGAATACCATCTCAACTCGAAACCCTCCTTCAATAGAGTATGAATGAACGATTGATTCGTGGGAAGCTAGGGATAATATTGGTGAGTATCAAAGCATAAACCGTGACTAGGCCTATGGAATATCAAAGACTCACTAATCTATCCACCCTTAACCCAGTCAAATCGGACCATTAAACTCTGAAAGAAGGGAGGAAAATGAGTTGAAATGGTATTTCCAAGAGGAGGTTCCCCTTGGTTTTGCCAACTAAAGGGTTTAGCTAGTCATGCTTAAAATGAACTTGACAATGTGATGAATGTGCATTGCAAAGTTAAGGAGTTCTAGAATCACTAGATGCTAGCAAACATAAGCCAAAAATGCAAGAAATGAACACCCATTTGAAAGCTAAGAAAAACGAAGAACTTGATGCATTAATGGTAAAAGCTTAAAGAGAGCATTAACTTGCATTGAACTTGAAGGAAAATAAAATTCATGACATTAAATGGGGTTCTACAGATTCATACCAGAGTTTACAAGATAATGTATTGAAAGAAATGCAAAAATCCCAATTTTCTCGCACTAGACATTGTTCATCTTCTTCTCCCAGACTCTCTCTCTCTCTCTCTCTATATATATATATATATATATATCTCTGTATATTGTAAAATAATGAACAATGGAGTCATTTCCCCCCCAAAAATGTGCTTGGAGTTCCATCTCAGCTAAGTGATGTGATTTCACTCCATAGGGGCTGCATGGTGCAGACTAGGACCAGCCCCCATTCTTCTCTCTGCCAAGCTTCTTCTCTCTCCCCTCATTAATGCAAAAAGCCATCATAGTCCAAGTAGAGGTGAGAGGAGGCTCATAGACATGCAGAGGATGTCAGGGGGTCTGTTGGAGAAGTGCAAGTGGGGCCCCCAAGCTACAAAGTTAAGTTATAGGCTGTCTGGGAAGTTTAGCAAAAATCTTCCGTAAGGTCGATATAAAACCTTTTGGAAGGTTTGTGCAGGAACAGTTAAATGAAAGGGTCAGCAGGCAAAACCTTCTGGAAGGTTCATTCCAATAGACAAAACCTTCTAGAAGGTTTCACTCAAGTAGGCAAAACCTTCCGGAAGGTTCATTCTTGTAGCCAAAACCTTCCGGAAGGTTTTGGCAGTGAAAAAGAAATCTAAGGCAACACCTTCCGGAAGGTTTTTACCCAAACCTTCCGCAAGGTCTTCAACCCAATTCCATTTTCTTGGTTTCTTCTCCCTCCAAACCTTCCTTTAAGCTACCCCCTATTCTTCATTGACTTCAACCACTTCAATGGGGGTATAACTCATACCATTTACATTGTTTTACCTGCATTCACACAAACTCCATCAAAACAAAAGTTAAGCACATTTCTCCCAAAATTAATGACTATAAACAAGTACAAAAGACATATTAGCACACAATATATGTCATGTTTTTGTGCTAATCACACTGCTCAACTTGAGTTTTGCTAGTCCCTAGGAAGCATCATTTCCAAGCATAGCTATAAAATTTAAAACAAAACTCATCCATTCATACAAGTAAAATTCACAACAACTCAAGATCCACAAACCATATTGCAATTGTGGAAATAGCTTGGGGACTGATGTAAATGTAACAAATGGGGTGTTTCCATTGATCACTTCAAAAAGTTCTTTACAATGTGTTCAAATCCCAAAACAAAACGGCCAACCTAATGACACTTCTATTGGCCGATACGGGAAACCCTAGCTGTCTACAACCAAAAACTCAAAATAAAAACCAAAAATCCCCCTAATCATCATCATCCCTGTCGAAAACATCCTCGTCCTTAGTCTCAAACTCGGACTCCGACTCTAACTCTTCCTCGTCATCATCAACATCTCCCACTTCCATAGTCGTAGAAGGCACGGGAACGGAAGCGGAGGGATTAGCTGAAGGCTATGGTGGTGGTCCTCCAGGAATAGACCTTCCAAGGAGGGTATGCTGGAATAGCTGTATCAACATCTTAGACATCCTGTACACAGTTGACTCTATAAGATCCATGTGTTGCGACATGGTATGAGCCAGAGTAGGTGCAGGTGGTAGGGGTGCTGAAGAAGATGCGCCAGCGGCTAATGGCTGTGGCCTCTGGGTCCTATCTCTCTCTTTCCCAGTCCTTGCAGCTCTCTTGCTGCTGTTGGACTTCCCAATTGCTCCAATGTCCGGGGGGAGAACATCTTGGGCATAGTGTTTTACCTTAGCTTGATCACAAAGACGGGTGACTAAGCTGCCAAAAGGGAGATTTGCCTTTGGCTTTGCAGCCTGGGCAAACTCTCTCATCTCTAACCAAATGTAATATGCCACAACAATGGAAACTCCCGTCATAAAGGCATGCAGTAATGCGAGCTTCTCAATGTTTGGGTTTTTCTCCGAACCCCGGGGCATCATATTATAATAGAGGACTTTATTCATGACCCTGTATGCATGCTTGGGGCCCCCGACCAACATTGTTCCTGTGAACATGGCCGGGTCCTCATAGGTGAGGGCCACGTAGTACTTGAGAGTCATACCCTTTTCCACATTGTGTGGGTAGACTTTAGTGGTCAGGGGAGGTCTCACGTACCCTATCGCTGTGGCTATTTAGTATGGGATCACCTCAATTGCTTTGCCCCTCACAACCGTCTTTAGCTTACTCGCATTGTCACCAAAAACAACGAACTTCTGGTAAAATTCATGAAACATCCCTAAATTATACCTCTTGACCTCCTTAAACCACAAATTCAACCCCCGTTGTTCAATAATTTTCACCACATCGTTCCCAGGTCCCAACGAAACTCTATCCACATAGCGTTCACACGTCACGCCCTTTTCCTTGATACATTGCTTGCGGGCATCGTGTCTTGCCTTCGTCCTTCACTCCGCCTTATCTTGGGAGCTAGGATCCTCACCGGTCCTCTTCTTGGATCTGGAGCCAGAGGGGGGTGGAGAAGCACCAGGGCCAGTGCTCTTGGTCTGGGCCGTGAGCATCAACGGTTCACCTAACCCAAGAGCCACCAAAAAGAATCTCCACAAACTCTCAACAACATCAACTACTTCCATGGACATCACTCTTGTACGAGCCATCACCAAGAAGTTGAGGAGATTGGGGAAAATTAAAGAGAAACTCAAAATTTTAGGGGAAATGGAAATCTGGGGTTTGCTTATTTCTTTCGGATAAAACACTCTAAAAGTGAACCTAAATCGAGAGAGAATAAGGATTTTGAGATTTGGGGGAAGCAATTTGAAGGTCAGAAGAGAGAAGAAGGGGAGGCGAGGGTTTGAGGGCAAGAGATGGATTGGAATTGTGAAAGGTTTTCCAAACTTTTCGATTTTAAAACCCTCGTTTTTAATTTTCTGGGCAAAACCTTTTGGAACGTCAATCAAAATCTTCCGGAAGGTTTTGCTTACTGCCTTTGTTTAAAAAAAAATCCAGTAGGCAAAACCTTCTGGAAGGTCTATCAAAACCTTCCGACAGGTTTTGCTTACTGACTTTGTTTAAAAAAATCAGTAGGTAAAACCTTCCGGAAGGTTTTGCCTTTGCTGCAAAACCAATCCTTTATTCAAAAATTCACATCCAATCCATTGTAACTCAATTCCAACACATCTTACACCCTTTCAAGGACGCCTATCCTACCAAGGACTTGAAGGACACTTATGAACCACAATTGGCAAATCATGCCCAAAGCCATTTCCGAAATTGTAACATGATTTAAGATTTTGATGTTTCAACGTAAAGGGCATGGATTTCTACTTTAAACTACCAAAATGAATATTGAAAATGCAAATCACATGATTAGAAACATGGGTATTCCTAATTCATTTAAAATATCAAAACTTGAGCAATATTCCCTCATTCTTACAAGCATGGAGCTTTTTAACAAATTTCTCAAATGATTGAACTAAGTGTACATGAGCAGCACCATAGTCTTAGACACTAGTCTAAAGTATGCACCTACAAATTTATTTTCAACTCATGTGTATGTGAATTAAACAAGTAATTTGAGCATTTACGCAACAGAATTCACATTCGAATAGCTAGACAAATTCAGTTTCAATGCAAAACTTACCAAGGGTCACTCCCAAGCAATGAAATACATTTAAGTTATCCTGGTATGCACTCCATGTGTACATGTGAGATAGAATCTTGTGTCCAAAGCGACGTGCTCACATGTAATCCAAAAATGAAGTTCATAAATGAAAATGAAGCGACCTTGGCATAGTCTCATGAACATAATGCTACAGTATTAGGCAGTAAGACTTAACTCATCGTTTCCTCTGAAATCATGCACCTCCCATGCTTCTCTAGATCACTTTGGACTTTAAGGGTTATAATGGGGCCTTGAGGTGATATTTAGGTAAATGAAATATAGCAAAGAGGGTTGTTCCAAGTGAGAGACTTTTATTTTAGAAAAAANCATGCACCTCCCATGCTTCTCTAGATCACTTTGGACTTTAAGGGTTATAATGGGGCCTTGAGGTGATATTTAGGTAAATAAAATGAAGGATATATGATAGCAAAAAGGGTTGTTCTGAGTGAGAGACTTTTATTTTAGAAGAACACTTCCCTTTTCATGGGATTGATTCCCACACCATCACTACACCCTTTTGTTTCTTTTCTTTCTTTTCCTTAACATTTTCTTTTTCTTTCGATCATTCTTTCATCTTCTCACCCCCTTTTCTTCCTTTTCTTGAATTTTCATTCTCTTTTTTTTTTTCAACTCTTTGAGTTTCACATTTATCATCCCTTACTTGAATTTCCACACCACACTTCATTCTTTTGCAATCACTCATTTTTGCCTTAGGAACAACCAAGGTAAGGTAGATATTTTTCATTTTTCACTGGCTTGGTTTAATGTGTGGCATAGAAACGAATTTTCAACAAGGCTCGAACATGGCACTAGGGATAAATAATTTCTCAAGAAAAAGGGCAAAGACTCAAAATATTCAAGGATGGCCTAAGATCACTTCTAGGTCCGCATGGAATAGCATTATACAAGTCAGCCTACTATCCCAAATGCGCCTAACCAAAACAAGCATAATGAGACTATTGAATAAATCTGACATTGAAAAATTGTTCTTTGAGTAATTGCAAGTTACCTCTAAAAAGGATTTGGCTCTAAAGCTCTCATGGGTCTTTACTCATCTCCACTACTTATGTCAAGCTTAAAACATGAATCCAATCCATAAATTGCCGAAATTACATTTTCAAGAGTCACATACAGTTGAGTTCAAAAATCAATACATATGTGATACTCATGCATAGGATCAACTTCCATAGAATGCTCATGTGCACAAAAGTTCACAACAAAGATCAACATGTCATCCAACTCACATTTTTCATGAAGGAATACAGATCAACAATCAGATATTTTTGAACAAAAATTTCACATATTTTTCACTAATGCAAGCAAAAATCTGTATCACAAAAATTTCACACCAATTTCCTAACAACCTTGGTGTATTATGCAAATGGTGCACCTCACCCCTCAACTTGAATGATGCATTGTCCTCAATGCAACAAAAGGATATAATATGCAATGAAGGACAGTAAAAAAAATGAATAGGGTTAGAGAACACCTCACGATTGAGCTTCAACAAAAGCACCAAGATCTGAAACTAAGAAAACAATGCTATACAACCAACGAAAGTAAGTGACATGAAATAGAAATAACATAAGTAAACGAAAGTAACTGTACACTAGAAATCATAAACACTAGCTAGTTCTCCATCAAATCCGGATATACGGGATTTGTCAAATATTCCACCACTTCTTCTTCCCCTACAAAACCCTCGAAGAATGGCTTGAGTCTTTGGCCATTGACCTTGAATGTTTGATCATCTTCGGGGTTTTTCACATCCACAGCTCCATTGGGATAGGCCACCTCGACAAGATAGAGGCCATCCCAACGGGATCGGAGCTTTCCTTGAAAAATTGAGAGGTGAGAATTGTATAAGAGCACTTTTTGATTGGGCCAAAATGATTTCCGTACAATGGAATTATCGTGAAAGATCTTAGTTCGTTCCTTTGAGATTTTGGAGCTCTCATACGCATCTTGTCGAATCTCTTCCAACTCATTAATTTCCCACCTCTTATGTTCACCGGCCATTCTCAAGTTGAAATTTAAACTTTTAATGGCCCAATAGGCCTTATGCTCCATTTTGACTGGTAGGTGGCAAGCCTTTTCATAGACAAGCCGGTAGGGAGACATGCCCAAAACAGTCTTATAGACAGTACGGTACGCCTATAGGGCATCGGTCAATCTATCGGACCAATCCTTCCTAATGGGGTTAACCATTTTTTCTAGAATACCCTTTATCTCCCTATTGGTTAGCTCGGCTTGGCCATTTGTATGTGGGTGATAGGCGGTGGATACTTTGTGAGTGACGCCATATTTGCAGATTAATGAAGCGAATGGCCTATTACAAAAGTGTGATACATCCCCACTTATGATTGCACGAGGCATCCCAAACCTCAAAAAGATGTTCTCCTTAAGGAATTTGACTACGACCCGATGGTCATTAGTCTTTGTCGGGATGGCCTCCACCCATTTGTACACATAGTCCACTGCCAAAAGGATGTACAAATAACCATATGACATAGGGAATGGACCCATGAAATCGATTCCCCAACAGTCGAATATTTCTGTGACAAGTACAGGGGAGAGGGGCATCATGTGTCTCCGGGTCATACTACCCAATCGTTGGCATCTGTCGCTTGCCTTACAAAGTGAAACATAGTCTTTAATGAGAGAGGGCCAGTAGAAACCTGATTGGAGAATTTTAGCTGAAGTCTTTTTAGATGAAAAATTTCCACCGCAAGCTTGTGAATGGCAAAATACAAGGGCATCCCGCTGTTCATTTTCAGGTACGCATCTCCTCATGATTTGATCGGGATAGTACTTGAACAAATACAGGTTGTTGAAGTATAAGTACTTCACATCCGCCATAAATCGTCTTCGATCTTCTAGGCACTATTGCGGTGGAATCTATCCTATTGCAAGGTAATTGCATATATCAGCATACCAAGGACACACAAAATGAATTGAAAGCAAGTGTTCGTCAGGGAAAAAGTCAGGAATAGGGATGTGCTCATCGGCCTCTTGCACCACCAGCCGGGATAAGTGATCTGCCACCACGTTCTCAACTCCTTTCTTGTCCTTGATCGTCATGTCAAATTCTTGTAGGAGGAGTATCCACCTAATGAGTCTTGGTTTCATATCTTTCTTGGACAACAAGTACTTCAAGGCACAATGGTCAATAAAGACAACAATAGGCGAACGAATGATGTGCGAACAAAATTTATCTAAAGCAAACATTACAGCTAGTAATGCTTTCTCGAGGGTAGTGTAATTCATTTGGGCCTCATTAAGTGTTTTGCTAGCATAGTGTATCACAGACGGTCTATTTCCCTCTCGTTGACCAAGTACTGCATCGACTGCATAGTCACTCGCGTCGTACATGAGTTTGAAAGGTAGGTCTCAATTGGGTGGTCGCATGATCGGAGGTGTAACTAACATGCTCTTGATTTTTTTAAATGATGCCTCACAGTCATCCGACCACTCAAAGGGGGCCTCCTTAGACAGGAGGTTGGTCAAGGGACGAGCCAATGCACTAAAATTTTTGATGAATCGATGATAAAAACCTGCATGGCCCAAAAATGACCAGATGCCTTTGATGGTTCTTAGCGTAGGGAGGTTGGAGATGACCTTTACCTTGGATCTGTCAACTTCAATGCCCCTTGCCGAAACTATGTGACCAAGCACAATTCCCTCTGTCACCATAAAGTGACACTTTTCCCAATTCAACATTAGATTCTTCTCCTCACATCTCGTTAGAACTTTCTCCAAGTTTTTCAAACATCCGTCGAACGAATCCCCAAACACTGAAAGGTCATCCGTGAAGACCTCCACTATCTTTTCTACCATATCACTGAAAATCTCCATCATGCACCGTTGAAAAGTCCATGGAGCATTGCATAATCCGAACCGCATGTGGCGGTAGGCAAAGGTGCCATAGGGGCAGGTGAAGGTGGTCCTCTCTTGATCCTCCAATGCGATCTCTATTTGATTGTAGCTGGAGTACCCATCTAGAAAGCAATAGAAGAGGTGCCCAGCTACTTTTCCAAAACTTGATCAAGAAATGGCGTAGGAAAATGATCTTTCCTTGTGCATGCATTAAGCTTCCGGTAGTCGATGCAAACCCTCTATTCGGTGATCACTCTCATCGGTATGAGTTCATTCTCATCATTTTCCACCACCGAGACTCCGGATTTCATTGGTACTACTTGTGTGGGACTAACCCACTTGCTATCGGCAATAGAAAAAATGATGCCCACATCAAGTCGTTGCAATACCTCCTCCTTCGCCACCTCGTTCATATTGGGATTCAATCTCCTTTGAGGTTGTCGGGAGGGTTTGGCATCCTCCTCAAGGTAAATGCGATAGGTGCAAATGATAGGGCTTATCCCTTTGATATCCGCAATAGTCCACCCAATTGCTCCTTTGTGCTTCCTTACTACCTCCAAGAGTCTTTCCCCTTGTTCTGCATTCAATGTCGAGCTAATGACTACCGGAAAAGTTTCTCCTTTGACAAGAAAGGCGTACTTCAAATGGGATGGCAACGGTTTCAACTCCAAGTTTGGTTTTTGTTCATTCGACGAAATTTTTTTTTGTTCTTGGCGGGGTAACTCCTCGAATGTAGGGATCCAACTTGCCATCCATTTCAACTCTTCTATCTCCTCTTTCTCATCCAACTCCTCAATCTCAATAATTTCTTCCTCCTTGAGTTTTGACATCTTCTCCAACTCCAAATGTGCCTCAACCAAGGTGTCGATTCTATTGACTTCATTAACATCCTCATTATCACCTGGTTGCTTTGCCAAATTGAATACATTAAGCTTCATTGTCATGTGCCCAAACGTCAACTTCATTAGACCATTCTTGCAATTTATCATAGCATTAGACGTAGCAAGGAAGGGTTTTCCAAGTATAACGGGGATTTGGGAACTAAGGTTAGCAATCAGGTGTGTATCTAGCACAATAAAATCAACAAAAAAATAAAACTTATCAATTTGAACTAAGACATCTTCCACTACTCCCCTTGGTGTGCAGATGTTATGATCTTCCAATTAAAGCGTAATTGAGGTGGGCTTCAACTCCTCAAGTTGAAGTTGTTGATACACCAAATAGGGAAGGAGATTGACACTTGCTCCTAAGTCAAGCAATGCCTGTTCCACCTGGCAATTCTCTATAGTGATGGCAATTGTTGGACAGCCGAAGTCCTTGACTTTTAGAGGAGTGTTAGTCCTCAGTATTGAGCTCACTTGTTTAGTTAACAATGCTTTCTTTCAAACATTCAATCGCCTCTTCACTGTGCATAGATCCTTCAAGATTTTGGCACATGACGGTATTTGCTTGATGGCGTCGAGGAGTGGGATGTTAATCTTCACCTGCTTAAACATTTCTAAAATATCAGAATAGTTAGCCACCTTGACAAGTGGCTTCAAACGACTTGGGAAAGGGGCAAGCATGGGAGGAACAAAATGACATTCATCTCTCATTTTTTCTTTCTCAACAACCTCTCTTTCTTTTTCTTCACTCACCTCACCCTTGTCAGCGTCACCCAAGATGTGCTTGTCTTTTGGCAATGTGGTTTTGGGTGAGACCGTTGGCAATATGGTTTTGTCAATTTCTTTGCCACTATGAAGGGTGGTGACAACCTTTAGTTGCTCGCAACTCTCTCTCGAAGGCTCCGATGACTCAACAACGTGTTGACCCCTAGAGTTCTCTTGTGGTTGAGCGGGGAATTTCCCTTTTTCTTGTTGAGATGCCCCTAAAGAGTTTGTCAACTTTGTGAGTTGGACTCTTATATCATTGATGGCTGTGGCATTTTGGTTATTGATGATAGTTTGATTTTGAATGAAGGAATGGACCATGTCCTCCAAATTTCTTTTGTGAGGAGGTTGGTATGTGGATGGATTGGACGGTCCCTGAGAAAAACTTTGTGACGGAGGACTTGGAGAAAAGTTTTGTGGTGGCGAGCTCAACTAATACCCTTGAGGATTTTTCCTTAGGTATTGAGAGCTAGATGCTTGCCCTTGGCCATGGTATTGGTTTTTCTTAGAAGGCATGGGAGGTGAATATGCACTTAACCTGTGAGGAATGGGGTTCTCATTTCTCCAACTGAAATTTGGGTGATTACTCCACCCCGGATTATAGGTGTTCGAATTGGAAGAAAATGATTGCCTTGGCTGGTTGAATGCATGAACTTGCTCATGATATGCTTCCTTACAGGCTGGGATGTTAGGACATTCCGATGTGGAATGCTCAACATTCTCGCAAATTGCACATCCCTCCGCAATGTTAGACACGTTAGACACTTCATGTCTCCTGTTGACTTCAAGAGTTTCCACCTTCCTAGACAGTTTGGAAATTTTTGAAAGTAAGTCCTCCCTATCCCTCAAATCGTAAATCCCTCCCCCTTAAGGTTGGCCACTCCCTTGAGGCAAAGACCTTGGTACATCGGTCGAGTCAGTGGTGTGCCATGACTGTGCATTTTGGGCTAGTGTATCAAAATAGTCTAAAGCCTCGTTGGGGTCTTTATTCAAGAACTCACCATTACACATCATATCTATGAATTATCGATGGCTCGATGTAATTCCTTCATAGAAGAAAGTCACCAATTGCCACACTTGAAAGCCATGATGTGGAAGTGATTGGAGCAACTCTTTATATCGATCCCAACATTGATAAAATTGTTCATTAGGTTTTTTTGAAAAGTTTTGAATTTTTTTTTTAGGTTGGTGGGTTTATGCACCGGAAAGAATTTGTTCAAAAACTCAGAAATCATTTGGCTGCAAGATGTGATGGTTTGAGGCCTCAAGGAATTAAGCTACATTTTTGCCTTATCCCTCAAGGAAAAGGGAAACAATTTTATTCTGGCTATCTCTTCCAACGCATGATTTGTGAGGAAGGTTGCAACCATTTCCTCGAAATCCTTTATGTGTGAATAGGGGCTCTGATTTTCAAGTCCATTAAATGTGGGAAGTAGTTGCATCATCCCTAGCTTAACTATGAAAAGATGGGTTTGGACTAGAAGGAGGATGCATGATGGTGTAGTGTTCCGTGTTGGTTGTAGGAAGTCCCTCATTGACATAACTGGGGGATCCATTTGAAAATTATTTCCCTCATTCACGGGAGGGGGAAAATTCATCATCGGATTGGGTCTTTGGGGTTCTTATGGTCCCCTACCCCTTGGGACATTGGGATTTGCACCCCTTTGGACATTGGGATTTGCATTCCCTTGGACATTCGAATTTACATCTAAATTATCAAAATTGTCACCCACATCTGCGGGTGGGTCTTGGTCACGATTCATGTTGGGGCCAAGGGTTTGCCTAACTAACCGATTATGGTCATCCCTCTCCTACATGCATCAAAATATCTACAATGGAAATTATACACAAACAAGAGTATGTACACAGAACAACGTACCTCAGCTCGTGATGAAGATCACGGGACTTACCTCCGTTGTCCAGAAATCACCTTCTTGGTTTGATTCTTGCCTTCCCCGGCAACGGCGCCAAAAATACTTGGTAAAATTCTTTGTAGTTTCCTAACCTCTAAACATCACCTTTTAGCATGTATAGTTTATGGATGAAGGGAAGTGTCACTCTCCTATGGGTGATGTCAAAAGAAAGGGCAAGGAGATGGTGGAATATGAAATGTACAAAATATGAAGTGTAAATGCACAAAAAGTGTGTGTGTGTACAAAAGTGCTCCCCAAGGGCAAGGAGACTTTTGTGGGTTGTGTTTTACTTTGTGGTATTCCAAGGTCATCTCCTCAGTGAAGGAAAGTTCAACTGTGTGAAGGTGATTTTGTCAAAAATGAGAAAAGTGTAAAATCTTGTAGTTGGTTTTGGTGAGTTTTGTTCTTAATGAAAATGCAAGAAAACAAGTATTGGCTAATCCAAAGAGGTTATTCCAATGGGAATCCCAACTCAACTCGAAACCATCCTCCAATGGTGCATAGATGAACGATTGATTTGTGGGAAGCTAGAGACGAGATAGAGGTGAGGATTCAGGTATACACCATGACAATGCCTATGGTGTATCAAGAACTCACAACCAAATGGAGGTGAGGATCCAAGCATAACTCGTGACCAGGCCTACGGGATATCAAAGACTCACAACCACGTCCACTCTCAACCTAGTCAAATCGAACCATCGTACACCAAGAGGAGGAAATAAAATGAGTTGAAATGGAAAGCCCAAGAAAATCCCCCAATCTTGTGTAATGCCACACAATTCTATTCTCAGGAAGTTGGTCACAAATGAGAATAGAAGCTATTCTCAGCTTCAAAGGGAAGAAACATTTGATTTACATTCTTCATATCCCAACATTTTTGTCCTTGGTCAATTAGGTAGCTCATGCATCCATATTTGGGATAGTACTAGTAATCCAAAAGAATGTAGGCTTGGGAATCCACTAATTAGATTGAATTCTTATACTTCGACCATCATCTGGTAATGACTTACGTGGAACAGATTTCTTACTTCGTGGTGCTAAATGGCGAGCATAGTGGATATTTTAAACCAAAGAGTGGAATTAGACAAGGAGATCCCTTATCCCTCTATCTCTATTTATTGTGTGTCGAAGAACTACCTATGTTGTTGACAATGGAATAAGCTATGGGTACATTGGGAGGCCTTGTTGCTGGGTGAGGAGGTCCAATGTTTTCTCATTTATCCTTTGTCAATGACAACCTATTGTTTGCAAAGGCTACTGCAGAGAATGCTAAAGTGATCAACGGGTGTTTGCAATTATATGAGAAGGCTTAGGACAAAAAATTAATTTAGCCAAGTCTGCAATGGTATTTAGTAGAAATGTTAGCTAAAATGACAGGCACATGTTACTTGAGATACTCCAAGTTCCAGAGACTATACTCCAGGTTCCAGAGACGGACTACCATGAGAAATATTTGGGTTTGCCATCAGTGGTGGGGAGATCGAAGAGAGAGATTTTTGACTCTATTAGGCAAAGAGTGGGAATCCAAATTCAAGGATGGAAGGGGAAATTACTCTCTATGGTGGGAAAAGAAATCCTCATTAAAGTTGTGGTACAACTGGTACCCACATATGCCATGTCTTGTTTCAAATACCGGCCTTATTGTGCAAGGACATTAATAGTATGGTGGCAAAGTTTTGATGGGAGCAAAGGGCAGATGAGAGGAAAATTCAATGGGTGAGTTGGGAATGCTTGTGCAAACAAAAATCTCAAGGTGTTGGATTTAGAGATTTGGGGGCGTTTAACTTAGCCATATTAGCTAAACAAATGTGGTGGATTCTTCAAAACCCGGAATCTATGTTAGCCATGGTCTTAAAAGCTAAATATTTTCCAGGAACTTCTATCTTGGAAGCCCAATTGGGCTCTTCTCTACAATAAGGGTATTATTGAGTGCTATGAATATTATAATTTCAAAATAATGATTGTCACATGTTCTCTTGCTTTTAATTCTAGAGAACTCTTTATGATTTAATGGTTATGCTTGCTGCCACAAGTCACTCATGAACGTAGGGCGCAGCTATGTAATTTGCATATTGTGTGTGTTTCAATTTCCTTTGCCTGTTGTGTCTGCTTTGCTCATAATGTTTGATAATTGGTAGTATTTAAAAAACCTTCGTTGTATATTTTTGGTAAATAGCAATCCTAAAAACACATAAAGTTGTAGATACAATACAAGTCTTTTGGCTAAGGCTAGGGGGAAGGAAATTAAGTGAGAATGCATCTGGATTCCACTTGATGGGATGTTTAGATCATCAAAACAATTAGGATAGGCTTGGATTTGATAGCCTATTTCAAAAAAATCTAATTGGATTATAATCCCTTTTTACGCAGTTCAAGTATTCTACCCAATGTTCGCGAAGTACAAAAAATAGTCATGGGAACCATTGGAAGCGGTAAAATCAAATACATTATATTACCTATCATTGGGTTTGAATTAACAATAATATCCTTATTAAACAATCATCTACTCTAAAAGCTTAAATTGTTAGAGATAATGTAGCTTAAATATTTATACTTTAACATGTCTCCTCACGTACAAGCTAGATTTTAGACCTAGCACGTGAAAATTCTTTTAATAATTAAGGTGACGACGAGATTCAAATACAAGACTTCTTGGTCTGATTACAAAATAAACAATCATCTATTCCAAAAGTTTAAGTTGTTGGAGAGGGTGTAGCTTAATTATTTATACTTCAAAATTCCTTTGTCCAATTCATTACAAACTATATCATATGGCAAAGTGATCATTTTTCTCATTTTTTGTCACATACATGGTGTTATTGGTATTAAGCAGATTAGGTTGTGGCAACTCTAGGCTAAAATGTCAAACTAAAAGATTATTTGTTGGTCTACCAAACTATTATTTTACCAAATGCCACCAAATTATCCCATTGTTTGGACTATATTCCACAATTTTAATAAATAAAAAATTTATGGCATCTATCGATGGAATGAATCAACAAAAGGAGTGCACCACGTGACATGCATTTAATCAGTAAAAAAATAGGCAATGTCAAATGAGGTGGCTTTTTGAAATTAAGGACAGTTACAACCGAATGTTAGAGGGAATGACGTAGTTACTCTGGAATTTAAAAAGAAAACAATTATTTAAGCCAATCAAGTCTCTAGGACAAGAAATGCAGCAATTAAAACAAGAAAGAACTAGTGTAAGCATCGATGAAAAAATGCCTATAAAAGAGGCATTAATTGCAAAAGAAAGACATGATCAAATTCTTAAAAAACCCATGACTTGGACATTTTTATGGGTAGTTTTTAGACCAATTTTAGATTATAGTTAGTTTCAGAGGTTGTTTCATCAGTCTATTGTAATCCAAAATTTTTTCAGATTAATAAAAATGCATTTGAATTTTTTAATTTTTTTAATTGTGATAATCTAAAATAGTCCTAAAACAAGATAGTTGAACTCAACATCTAGCAATTGCCTGAGATCATCCTGTGAATGTATTGAGTCTGTCCATCACAGGAGAAACTCAATCCTTTGTTTTTAGACTAGTTTCTCCTGTGATCGATAGACTCAATCCTTTGGTGTGACGATGTTACTAATTGGGATAAAAAATGGTGCGAACAAGGAAGCAAGACAAAGTGATGATTGGAGCAGAACCCAATGAAAACATGGAACTCGTGCCTAAAAATGCTAACCATGTTGAAGAGGGTTTGATGAGCACATAATATTGCATATTTGACGGCCTCATTACATGCATTTTAACTTAACTTTGTATTTAATTACTTAGAGTTAGCCGAGTTTATGATTAAAGTTGAAATCTTGTGGTTGCAGATAATTATGGCATAAATGATGGAGTTTAGAACCTTGCAACTAAGTGTGGATGTGTGGTGAAGTCATGGACACACATCAAGGAGGTATCGGTGATTGGGAACATAGGCACCAGCAACTGCACCATTTGGTTGCAGTACCTCAATTTCCCTCTTTTTTGAGCATCATCCACTTCGACTCTGAAGAAGTTCAAAACATGAAAGTTGTAGATCTGGATGTCTTCTGTATTGTTTCAAAATTTCTACTCAATCGAATGGTTGGATCAAAGGTTATGACAATTCTACGAAAACTGGTTCGAAGCAGATAACCTACCGCAAAGATCTACCGGTAGTTTTTACTCCAGTAGCCAAAACCTATGAGTAGATCGCTAAAAACCTACCGGTAGGTTTTGCCCAGAACGCCTGCAACTCATGCTCCACTTGATTGAGAGTCCCACCATTGATTCTCCCACTTGTCCCCTGGCATCCCTTACACATTTACATGTTTCCTACACCCTAGTAGAAGACTTTGGAGGTAATGGTATTAATGTCGATGGGAGAGAAGGGGGCAGCCATATTGGGTGCAGGCTAAACTCTTCCTAGCTTGTCCAATGCATGAAATCACCCCCCATTGATGGGAGGCCCGCACACCCATGCTAGGGGGACCACCATAGATGAAAACGTAGGGCTCCTTCACCATATATTCAGCATTCCAGAAGCATTTAAGGGTGGCTACCTAAGCTTAGAAAGCTCCAAGGAATAAGATGATGAATAGTAGATATAAATTTATGTTTTTGCATTTTCTTTCCCATTTCAGTTGTAGTAAGCTTTAAATTTCTTGTAATCCTTAACTCTTGCACTTTAATCTCATTTATTTCAAGTATATTGCAATTTTAGTTACATCTTCTAGTTTCCACCATTGTTGCTTTCAAGTTTTCTTCATTTCCCAGCTTTAAAATGGGTATTGTATATTTTTCTTCATAGTTTAAGATTTCTTGCATAAAGTGAAGTACCATGTTCCTTTTCCTCATTATGTCTCTTTACATTATGTATGTCTTTCCTTTTTGCATGAGTAGCTAGAGTTTTAGTTGGCTAATCCAAAGGAGACCTCCTCTTGGGTATACCATTTCAACTCATCCCCTTTCCTCCCCTCAGTGTACGATGGTTCGATTTGACTGGGTTGAGAGTGGATGCGATTGTGAGTCTTTGATATCTTGTAGGCCTTGTCACGGATTATGCTTGGATCCTCACCTCCATCTCGTCTCTAGCTTCCCATGAATCAATCATTCATCTATACACCATTGGAGGAAGGTTTCGAGTTGAGTTGGTATTCCCATTGGAATGACCTCTTTGGATTAGCCAACACTTGTTTTATTTCATTTCCATCAAAAACACAAATCACCAAACTCAAAACTCAAAAGATTTTACACTTTTCTTTTTCACAAAATGACCTTCACCACACTTGAACTTCCCTTCCCTGAGGAAACAAACTTGGAATACTTTTCCAAGTTAAACACAACACTTAAAATACTCCTTGCACTTGGGGAGCACTTTTGTTCACACACACACACTTCACATTCATTCATTCCACCACTATTCCATTTTTCCTATTTCTTGCATCATTCTGAGGGAGAGTGACACTGCCTCATTCCTATAAGCTATACACAATTGAGAGATGATGTTCGAAGACTAGGGACTACAACGGAAATCATCAAGCAAAGTTCAAGTTCCAACCTAGTAGAAGCTATAATGCAAGGAAATGGCCAACCTAGTGGCTAGAATAGTGAATTAATGCAAGACTAATGGGAATCAAATTGTCTTTCTTATAGTAGGCTTAGACGTCGAGATTATGAGTTATTTTTCATTTTACCCTTTTGGGACTTATTTATCATTTTGATTATTTGTTGGGATTTATTTTTCATTTTGGAGTTTGTATTCCCTCTATATATAGGGGTGAGTGTTTTTTTAATATACTTTTTGCTTGATTATTGATTATTGATTTTATTTGCTCCTAGCTTCCTTCTCTTTCTACAGATTTTTCTCATCCCCTTCTTCTCCTCTTCTCATCTCCACTTCTTCCCTTTCTTAATCTACATCAATTTGGTATCAGAACTAATAAGATATACATTAATTTTTGGAAGACACTTTAGAGGCTCTTGGGAATAGTCTTAAATTTTCATCTGCCTTTCATCCCCAAACTAGTGGACAAACTGAGGTTGTAAATTATAGTTTGGGAGATTTGCTTAGGTGTCTAGTGGGTGAGAAGATGAGAAATTGGGATTTATTGTTGCCTACTATTGAATTTGTCTATAACAAATCCATAAATAGGTAGAGTGGCTACCTCCTGATTCCCAACATTCAGAATCCGCCGAATTCTTTGTCCAGGATATCCGTGACCTACATGCTGACATAAGACAAAAATTGTATTAAGTAAAGAGAATTATAAATTGACTGATAATGTTCACCATAGGAATAAAACATTTAATGTGGGAGATTATGTCATAGTTCGTGTGCATCCTAAACACTACCCTAAACATTCCTTAAAAAAGTTACATGCTTGAGCCAGTGGCCCTTTTTGTATCTTCATAAGCTTGGACCAAAAGCATATCACATTGACTTACCTTTGAATATGAGTATTAGTCCTATTTTCAATGTGGAGGACTTGTTTCCTTATCATGGTACTTTTAAGCCTCTCATGTTGCCAACATGTGTTCCTATAGGTGGAGTTGCTTCATCGTTAGCATCACCTATAGTTTCATTTATTCCCCTATTTCTGCCAAAGATGCATGGCCAAACTGCAGATGTCCTTGAGGATCAAATTGTTAGCTCATTTGATGATGGGTATCCTTGTTATCTTATTCCGTGGAGAGACCATCATGAGACTGATGCTTTATGGATTACTGATGATGACTTTAATTGGCTTGACCCTGATCTTCTAGAGTATTATCACCATCATCTCTCTCCGGAGATGAGTTCTTTTCAGCCAGGGAGAAATGATGGGAATCAGATTGTCGTTATAGTAGGCATAAAATTCAGGATTAGGAGTTATTTATCATTTTACTCTTTTGGGACTTATTTGTCATTTTGGAGTTTGTATTCCGTCTATATATATAGGGGTGAGTGTTTGTTTGAGATACTTTTTGATTAATTATTGATTATTTTTTTTATTTGCTCCCAACATCCCTCTCTTTCTTTTGATTTTTCTCATTGATGAGTATAGAATATTGCATATCTTATATCTCTTTTGCACCCATATTGCTTGTTTTGTGGTGAAAATTGGGGAAAATGCATTCAAATTTACAATTAATGGAGATTCGTGTGATTATAGGTAAACAACAGGTAAGGTCATGCATAAAACCTCCCATCAAATGCTCAAAGCCAATGGGGAAGAAGAGAATGTTTAACGGATGACTTGTGGCTTGGTAGAAGATTCAAAACCTATTGGAAAAAATCTACCGGTAGGTTTTCTTAAGTTCTACGAGTAGATGTTGCCTAGTTTTGCCAGATACATGTTTACACGACTCCACCTACTCCAGGAGCCCACCTCTTGTCATCCAAACCATGCCCTGACATATTTGACACCCCATGATGCTCTCCTAGCCCCTAAAGTCAGATTTCAAGTGAGAGAGAGGGGGAAGCAATAGAGAGAAGAGGGGTGGTTAGGAAAGCATGGAAGGAGCATGCTTGCCCTATTTTTGCTTGTTTAAGTGTTCAACCCCTCTCCACTCATGGCAACTCAGTTCACACAGGCTAAAGGAGAGGGATGGAAGAAAAATTACCAAGGGTTACACCATTATTCAATTTTTGCATGCTTTAGAGAGAGAAGCTCCAAGGTTGAAGATGAAGTTTTAGAGGGAGAAAGTTGGGTTTTTACATTTCCTTCACCATTTTCATTGTAGTAAGATTTATTCTACTTGTAATCTTTCCCTCTTTCATTTTCAACTCTTTTATTCAAGTTGTAATCATGCTTAGTGTAGTTCAAATTTGATATTGACAATTTATGTGCAAGTATACATGATCAACAAGTAATAAAGGGATGAGTAGAGTATCGTTCCCACGGAGAAATATTGCAAATAATATCAAAGTACTAACTTGTATCAATTCAATTTTATTTAAACAATTGGACTTCACTATGGAATGACTAAATTAAAAAGTAAATCTAAACTTAACAATCAAGGGTTTAATTTACTAGAGAAAAGAAGTTAAGATTACAACTTCCCCTAATGCTTCGTATAAACCTTTCTAACTCTCTTTCCAGTTAATTGATCAAAATAAGTTGTTAACTGAGAAATCAAAGTTATTTATCAAACTTCTTCCGATAGTTAGATAAAATTATCTCTCCCAATTAAATTACTATATTCCTATGCAAAATAAGTTGAAATAGATTCATTAAGTTCAAACTCTCATAAAAGTTACACAAGGCATATAGGTATATTCCTATCCTATACACAAACACAACTATTCAATCCTAAGAAGAATAAACTAGATGCATGTCATCATATTCCTATCTAAACCTAGAATTCATCTCCCAATTTGATCTAGGTTATCAAAATAATTGTTGGCCACACAATCGTATATTAAACACAAAATATGACAAACAACTCATGTATGATCAATAAAACTAGAAATGAGAGTAGATTAATTTAACTAAACATAGGTTCCGTTGCGATCTTAATAATAATTTAGTTCATAACATAATTGAAAAATATCATTCTAAAATTAAACAACATCTAAGAAAATCAAGAAATAAAAGTAAGAAAAAAGAATGAAAACTTAGGTGCAATCTTCAATCCTTCTATAGTCTTCAAATCCAATCTTCTTCGTGTCGATTCCATCAATTCTTGTCTTCAATTTTCTTCCAATTCCTTGGCTTTTCCAGATGTTTTCAGCCCCCGAAAATTCAGAATATATCATCCCCTCACAAACCCTAGCGTATATGTAGCTTTAGAGTCAAATTTTGGGTCAAAAATAAGGTAAAATTCGCGTCACAGACCAACACAAGTGCGGGGGCGCTGCAAAGGCACTGAATGGGCAGAATGTGGGTGTAGGGGCGCTAATTCTGCGTTGGAACTGCGCTGGCCTTTTTTAAGCCTTCAGCTCCCTTATTGCTCAGCCTTCAAAAATCCCTCATTTAGGCTCCAAATTGACCTTGTTTCCTTCCAAATGATCTTGTTTGCTTCCAAATGATGATTCATACCAAATAACATCAAAAAACACAAAAAAAATATAAAGAAACATAAAATAATTAAAAACTTGCAATTTCGTCAACTGAAAGTACTCAATTCGTAGGTATAAAACCCACTCATCACTTAGCTTAGTGTTCTAGTAGTTCCATTTCTACATTTGGGTATTTTGACTTTAATCTTTGTATTTTGGGTATGAATGAATTTTCTCTTGTAGTTTAAAACCCTTTCTTGCATTAATACAAGTTTCAATCTTTATTTCACTAGCATATCTCTTTACCTTATGTTGGTTCTTACTTTTACTATGAGTAGCTAGACTTTTAGTTTGGTAATCTAAGGAGAATTTTCTCTTGGGTTTGTGAAATCGACTCTCTTTCATTCTTCCTCGTAGTGTAAAGTGTTTGGTTTGACTAGGTTGAGTGCGGACGTGATTGTAGGCTCTTGATACACTATAGACTTGTCACGGGGTATGCTTTTATCTAATACATCGACATTAGTCCCTCACTTCTTACAAATTAATCAAACACCAAGACACCATTGGTTGAATGAATTGAGTCAATTTGGCATTCCCATTGGAATGACCTCTATGAATTAGCCAACCTTGTTTTTTTGCATTTTTACCAATGCACAACTCACCAAAACACAATTTTCAAGACTTTTTAATTTTCATTTCTTTCACTAATCACCTTTCAAAATAATTTGACCTTTCCTTCCCTGAGGAGATGACCTTAGAATACCTATTCCAAGTAAAACACGACATTGCAAATCTCTCTACGCTTGGGGAGCACATTTGCACACACACACAATTTTCTCCATTTCTTGCATTTGAACCCGAGGGAGAGTGACACTCACCTACTCATATAAGCCATATATACATAGTCCAAGTTCGTGTTTGGAGATTAGGGAAAATCATTCAAGCATTTTTGGCGACGCTGTTGAGGAAGGCTAAGCGTCAAATTCAAAGATGATTTGGGGACAACGGAGGTAAGTCCCGTGATTCTCATCACAGGCCGAGGTACGTCACTCTTTTGTGCATATTTGTGTATATTATTTCCTTCAAATTGTAAGTAGTATTTTTGTATGTGGGGATGTGACAATCAAAATAGACTAGTGAGACGTGCCTTAGGACCAAATGTGAATATAGACCAAGACCCACCCAAGGATGCCGGAGACAATTTCAGGGATAATGGTGCCAATATTCCGAGGGGTAAGGGAATACAAAACCCCCAAAGGAAATAATCTACCTATTGACCATCCAGAAAAGTCAGTGAGTGATTATCTCTAATCAACTCGAAGCAACACCCCCTCATGCATACTTCTACCCATGTAAGCATATGGCCTCCTTGTTAAACCGAGCATGTTATAATTAATTCCTCCATTCCATGGAGTGGAACGATGAAATCCTTATCTACACATTAAAGAATTTGAGGAAATTGTTAGAACATTCATTACAAATCATGCCATGGAATACATGGAACACATGAAATGATTTCCCTTCTCCCCCAAAGACAAAGCTAAAACTTGGTTGAACTCATTGAAACCCTGATCGATAAGTTCTTGTGCACAAACGCTTTACAAATTTTTAAGCAAATTTTTTTCAGTGGCCAAGACCATTGCTCTTAAGAAACAAATTCAAAACTTTTCAAAAAAACTAAATGAGCAGTTCTATCAATGTTAGGATAGATACAAGGACTTGTTACACTCCATTCCACATCATGGATTCGAACCATGGCAATTGGTGAGTTTTTTCTATGAAGGAATTACATCGGGTCATCCACAATTCATCGACATGATGTGCAATGGAGAGTTTCTATGTAAGGATGCCCTTGAGTACTTTAACACATTGGTAGAAAATGCCTAATCTTGGAATATCACGGATCCCACTCATGTGTCAAGTGTTTGAATTATTCCATCATATGCCCTAATTTATGCACATCTCCCTCAAATGTGTTTATGGCTTATGTGTGTAGGGGAGTGTCACTCTCCCTCAGAATGATGCGAGAAATGAGGCAAAAGTGTGTGTGGAATGAAATATATGTGTGTGTGCAAAAGTGCTCTCCAAGTGTAGAGAGACTTTCAAGGATCGTGTTTGACTTGGAATTTGTATTCCAAGGTCATCTCCTCAAATAAGGAAGGGAATTATGTCGAAGGTGATTTTGATAAAAAAGGAAAGTGTAAAAATATTTTGAGTTTGATGTTTCAGTGAGTGAAGATTGTTCTAGAAATGTAATGGAAACAAGTGTTGGCTAATCCGAAGAGGTCATTCTAATGGAAATGCCAAATCAACTCAAGACATTCATCCAATGGTGCTTAGACTTTCAATTGATTCGTAGGAAGTGTGGGACTAAAATGGAGGTGAGGATTCAAGCATACCCCATAACAAGTCTACAGTGTATGAAGAACTCACAACCACATCTACACTCAACCTAGTCAAACCGAACTGTTGTACACTACGAGGATGAATGAAAAATGAGTTGATTTAGCATACCCAAGAGGAAGTTTCTCTTGGATTACCTAAAACTTAGTTACTCATATTTAATGCAAGAACATAAATGAAGTGAAGAGATATTGTAAAGAAATGAAGATTGGGACTTGGATTAGTGCAAGAAAACTTAAAATACAAAGAAACACATTCAATACCCATTTTAAAAGCTTGAAATGAAGAAAATTCCATACGACAATGGTAGAATCCAAAATGTGTAACTAAACTTGCAGCATACTTGTAATAAATGACATTAAAGGTAATAAATGAAGCTTACACAAGTCTTACAGTGAATTACAAGTGAAATGGATGAAGAAAATGTAAAAATTTAAGCTTTCTCTCTCTACAATGCAATACAATCTGAATAATGGTGAATGGAGCTTACAAATTCATCCATGGAGGTCCCCCTAGGCGTGTGACAGCCCTCCCATCCATAGGAGGCTAAAGTGGTGGCATGGGGCAGACTAGGACAGCCTACCCAGTAACTCCTAGGCTTCCTTTCTTCTCTCTCCTCCTCATTAATGTTTGAGCCTTCAAAATCCAAGGCTAGGGTTAAAGAGGCATGTCTGTGTGTAAGGGGTGTCAGGAAACTAGTGGGAGACCCATAGGTGGGACCCCCAAGTGGCAGAGCTCGAGTTTCAAAATCTAGCATTTTTCAGCAAAACCTACCGGTAGGTCGATGGCCAAACCTACCTGTAGGTTTTACTCTAGTAGCCAAAACCTTCTTGGAATTTTCCAGTAGAACCCACACTAGTAGCCAAAAGCTACTGGTAGTTTTATGACAAACCTACCATTAGGTTTTAACTTGTTTTGCTGAATTCTTAGTTCTTTCACCTTCCAAGCCATCGTCAAGCCTCCCTCTAATCTCTATTGACCTTAAGCACCATGATAGGTGCCTAACATACACCATTTAAGCTCTTTTACCTACAAACACACCGAAACTCCATTAATAGCTCAAAACATTGCAATTCCTCTCATTTTTACCACAAAAGCAAGCATAAAAAGGGTGCAAATGTACACATGATATGCAATATTTCGTGCTAATCACACTCCCCAACTTGAGCTTTGCTAGTCCCTAGCAAAGTTTGCTTTCAAACCAACGAGTATGAAACTACAACAACCCATTTACACAAGTAATTCACCAAACATTCAAAATACAAAAATCACAATGCAATTTAAAGAAATGAACTTGGGCAAGATGGAACAACAATTGTGGCATTTCATTAATTACTTTCAAAAGTTGAGTACATGGTGTTAGCATTCAAAAAGAGACAAAATGGCCCAAAATTCCTTAAGACCCTTCTACTAGGCCGATAATTCCACTCCTAGCTCTATACAACCCAAAATAAAAAATGACAAAAACAAGAGTATCCTACTCATCACCCCCATCATCCTCAACCTCATCATCTTCAGCATCCTCCTCATCGCCCTCATCTTCACTTTCTCCTCCTCATCTTTGTCGTCTAAATCTCCCACCTCAATAACTATGGTAGCCTGAGGTGGAGGTCCATGATTAACCCTAATCAGTGTATAAATTAGAATAATTAAATAAGTCAAATTGGTAAGATAAAATACCTAAAAACTATCGATTAGAGTCAATTAGGGTTTTGTGCATAAATTAGGGTTTTGTGTATATTATGCTTTAAATTTCAGGGTTTGATGTGGAATTACTACAAAATACAAGGAACAATGCGTCAAAGCTAGAAACAACCAAAGACTAAAGTGTAATTTTAACAAAACAAGAGTCAACATCCAACAAGTTGATGATCCAACAAGGCTCCACTGTCTGGACGGTGGTGGTGGCGTTCGGACGGTCCCCTTTGGCGGTTGAAGATCCCCTTGCCACCTCCTGCTTCCTCCCCTCTATAAATATGCATGCAACTCTTCATTCTGAAGAAGGCCAGACTTAATGGAATCCAGAGAGTGTTCCAAAGAGAAAAACAAGAAAAGAGAAAAAGAAAAAGAAAGAGAGAAAGAAGAAGTTAGATACAAATCTAGTCCATCATACACTTAAGTCTAAACTCTGTATTTTTACATTTCTATTGTATCTTTCTATTCAGATAGTTGAATTGCTGCCACTCTTTTGTCTTAACTGATAATAAAGGTGGTTGTGTTTTAGTTGTTCCTTATAAAAGAATTTTTAGAGTCTGTATTTTAATTTCAGTTGTAATAAAAATTGCCCGCACTCCTTTCTTGTCTGTAGTAATGAGGCATGAGTAGTTACTTATATCCTCTAGTGAAAGATAAACATATGTACAATATTAGTTAACCCCTGGAAATGCTAATATTTTATTCATATATTTATTTATATATGCATCATACGCTTCTGTAACACCTCGCATTTTCTTTTACATATGTATATAGATATACAGTAAATAATTGTGGTACAAAAAAAATGTGGATATATGTAGTGATGAGTGTTGGAATTTGGTAGATTGAAAAAGTAGAGATTTAAAATGTTAGTGAAAATAATAGTTGAAATTTAGTTTTAATAAGTGAAAATATGAAATTTTAGGTCTCAGAACCTGTATTAAATAGGTTTGGTGTAGAAATATGTGTTGGAGAGGTTTGGTATGGATTTGGTTGGATTAGGAATGGATTAGAAATGGAAAAGGGACGAAGACAGGTTGTGAATAGTGCACGTGAACAGCGCACGACTGCATCTTCAAGCTTGATTTAGACATTGATGCAGTCAATATCTCTCAAAACTCAAAACATGACAGTTTTAGAGCTCTTTCGTATCATTCCATAGCATCTTAAATCATCTCAATCGGAGCTTGGATGAGAGAGTTATGCTCAGATAATAAAACAATGTCAAAATAGTCCAATTAGCTTTGTTTTGCATTTAATGTCTCCATTTGCATCCTAAATCAAAATATAAGAATAATGAGTACTTTTAGGCTTCAAATAAGTATAAAAGGATTTAAGAAACACCCTTTATCACCTTTTATTTGCATACATCGCAAAACTTCATTAATAGTCAATTCAGATGGGTAAAATAGAAAGTTTAGTGTTTCGGGTGTACGTTGACTTGGGTTTTGAGATAAATCATAAAAATAAATGTTTTTAGGTTAAAATAACATTAAAAATGAATCCGGAATGTCGACAAACATCAGGGTAGTCATATGGATCAAATTGGAGATTCTTCGTGGCAAAACCATAAATTTGGAGAAACCAAAAACAGCCTGTAAACAGTATTTTTTGGGCTGCTATGTTTCAAACTCATTTTCATCTCATTTGCTCTCATTTCCTTTACTCTCCTCACACCACCCACACCTCTTGAAACCCTAGAGAGCATTAGAGAAGAAGAAACGTGTAAAACCCGAGAAAAAATTTAACTTTTTCTAAAAAAAGGGCAAAATGGTAATTTGCCATTATAGTGCGGGTTAAAAACTGGTATTTTCTAGACCTTGGATGATGAAACGGACCTCACCGTTGGATTCGTCTCGCGAAATCTATTTAGCCAGACAAATTTCATCGAATTCTGAAATACTCGAGTTTTTCACTTTTTTCGAGATAACGGGCGTCCGATGACCCTTAAAAACAAAATTTTTATAAAAAATTTTAAATAAAGTTCATATAAAATATTTTCAACCTAAATCGGTACAAAAATTTAATCGTTTTGGAGTGAAAAATGGACCCGAACAAAGGAGGACACTTGGCGCGATGAGGGCCAAGTCTTTAGAAGTATAAAAGGGCATAATATCTGAAAGAAAATCAGATCTTCTTCCCCAAGAGGCTGGCTGGTTCAGGCGTGAGAAGAGAGAAAGAGAGCAAGTGGTTTTTCAAATTTTCTTAAAACAATTTCTCAAGATCCGTTGGTCGGAATCCGTCAGACCAAGAACTAAAGTCGATCTATGCGACGAGGACTACGTATGGGTACCAAAAATGAAGACTTTCACCAAAGATTCAAAGACAAATTCTTAGAGGATCAAAGCTTTGGGGCTTGTTTTGGTGGAATAGAAGTCTCTACACTTCTATTGAGGTAGGGTTCTTCCTACTTGGGTTTTACTCCTACCTTAAGGGGTTGTTTTGTTGACTGAAACATGGCTGTATTTTGGACTGACATATGGCTGTTTACAGACTATTTTAGGGGCTGTTATATGGCCTCTTTTGGGTTGAAATCATGGGGCTGTTTTATGCTTGTTTAAGGGGCTGTTTTAGGCCTGTCTTTGGGCTGAAATTGTGCCTGTTGTTGGATGAAAAAGTGGACTGATTTTGTGCCCAAAGGTGGACTGATTTTGTGCCCAAATGTGGACTGTTTTTGGACCCGAATGCGGACTAGTTTTAGGCCACTTTGTGGACTGTTTTTAGCTCACTTTAAGGANCTGTGGACTGTTTTTGGACCCTAATTCGGACTATTTTTAGGCCACTTTGCGGATTACATATAGGCCACTTTGTGGACTGTTTTTTGCTCACTTTAAGGGCTATTTTTAGGTCACTTTACGGATTGTTTGGGCTGATTTTTTGTGGGTTGTTATGCGGGCTAGTACATGAGCAGTTGTGTGTTATAATTTGCCTTTGTGATTAAGTGTGTTATTGACATAAAGATAGTGATAGTATGCTTGGAATTATTTTATGAAAAAGTGTCAATGTATATGCATGCGTGTGTTATATTGACATTATGACAAATTTGGTATCTATATGTTTAGAACATAACTTATCATGATATGTTGAGATTGTTCATATGTCATTCATAGCATATTGAACATTGTATCATTGTGCACAGAGGCATCACATTCATGGGCATAAGTCATGTGTGTGGGTGTGAGATGCATGGTTGATCAAACACCTTTTTTGGTGGTTGGTATGTGGGTTCGGGAAATAGTGGATCGAAGATCCCCTTTGTGTCACATGGTTGCATGGAAGAAAACTTGTGTCGGGTATAGCAAGTAGGGCTAGACTCTCACTCGGGTGCAAGACCCGGCGACTTGGTTATACACTCCCCTATGGTGAAATTCCGGAAAAGTGTAGTATGGTATACGGAACCGGCAGTATAAAATCCAAAATCCGTTGCCCAACAAGACACAAGATTTTGATTTATAAGAAAATACTCATTTAATGAGTACCATCCAATAATGATCTGATTTATAAAACGCATGATTTTTTATTCAAAGCGATCATTGGATGTATTTCTGTCGAAGACGGGTCATTACACATTGGCATTGCATTGTGTTGTGGAAGTTAGTGAGGACTTGGGTTTAAGTGCATGAGTGAGTATCATCTTATTTCATGGCATGACATGGTTNCTGTGGAAGTTAGTGAGGACTTCGATTTAAGTGCATGAGTGAGTATCATCTTATTTCATGGCATGACATGGTTGCATTTCAACATTGAATACATATTCTTGTATGAATGGTTGTTAAATGTTAAATGTTGCTTATACACATTGCATATGCATTTAAGGTGGGGAGTAGCCCTAGTAGGAGTTTTTCTCTACTGGGCGTTGGCTCACCCTATACGGGAAACATTTCAGGTACGGGTCATACGCCGAGGGACGACACTTACTCGGGCACTTAAGGAGGAAGAAAAGCCGACTTGTGGCTTTCAATCCATTTCTTTTGTAAAATTAGACTTGTAATTAAATTTTGGCATGTAATGTGTAAAGGAATTGTGATAGAATCTATATCGACTGTTTTAATATAATCTTGCATGTTTGTATGAATATGGATAATTGGACCCGGTGTGGCCAATGTTTACTTATAAATGGACCCGGTGTGGTCATTGTTGAATATAGGACCTCGGATGGGTCTTGTTATTATATAATGCACAGGTTGTGTTTTGAGTAGAGTTCTCCTTACAAAGGAGACTCTGCCCAAATTTTTAATAAAGGATGGACCCCGGTAAATGGGGCATAACGTTGAGATATCGAGTTACTCGGTATCCACGGGCATTCCGCGGGTTGATGAGTAATCAACGGACCCCCGGATTTTGGGGTGTCACAGCTTGGTATCAGAGCTTAGGTTACACGATTTACCTAAGGCTTGTTGGGCATTGGGACTAGACCATTGCATGCATTGTGCCTCTCATTTTATGTGCTTAAATTGTTACATGTTTTGTGCAACGTGTTATGTGAAATATGATTACTTGCTAGGTGATTATGTGAATGATATACATGGTAAAATGTATATGGAAAGAGACACTAGGGTTAGAAAACATAACATTGGGAGTCGGAAAAAAAAATGGAACGCAATAGTTCAAGTTTAAATGTTTTCTAGCGGATGGTATAGACTCTACTAGGAAAACAAGGAGATAAAATATCAATGTTTCAAGTTTGATCCCTACATTGGAATGTTTATTGATGTGAATATTCTATTGTCATTTGACATGTGTGTAGATGGCAACAAAAGGAAGAGGACGCGGCCGAGGTCAAGGCGGTGGGCGGAACAACCAACCACCACCTACTGCTGACCAACAAGTCTTCATAGAGGCTCTTGGTGCTGTAGTTGCCACTATCACACAGACGGGTACAAGTGGAGGCCAAGGAGGCTCCAGTCATCTCCAAAAGTTCAAGGCACATCAACTNGAGTTAGCCCGTTTTGCCGATGACTACGTGGCCACAGATATGGCCAAAGTGAGGAAGTTTGAGGATGGTCTTAAGTTGTCCATCCGGGGTAAAATTATCGGTCTTCTTCTACAAGATTTCGACTTGATGGTCACCACAGCTTTGGCCATTGAGAGAGAGGTAGATAACGCAAGGAGCATCCGGGAGTCTGGTGCAAAAGACAAGAAGAAGGAGGGTCAATCATCTTCTTCTAACTCAAGGAAGAAGCAGAGGACTTCTACTACACAAGGGTTGCAGGGACAGGGCCGCAGTTATCAAGGTCAAGGTCAAGGTCAATCCTCCCAAGGTGGGAGAAATCAGAGGCCTTCCTACCAGGCTGGCCAGAGGACTTGCTATCATTGCCACCAACCAAGTCACATGAAAAGGGATTGTCCTTAGAGGCAGGGATCCCAGGGTCATGGGTCATCGTAATCTCAGACTTCAGTGGGGTAACCACAGACGCAGTATACTCCTCACTACCCTACTATGGGTCAGGGCAGCCAGTACCAATTCTAGGGTGCAGCACAAGGCCCTACTACTTCTCGTGCGGGGACACCGCAAGCTGGCCAGATGGGCCAAGGCATGGATCGAGGACGAGGCTAGGGCTCACAAGCCGGGACTTCAGGGACTCAGGGGCATGTCTATGCCATTATGCCACAGACTGAGCCAATAGATCCATCGGTGATACAGGGTACATTCTTACTCTCTCATTTGTGGGCTAAAGTATTGTTTGATTCTAGTGCATCTCATTCATTTATTACTGCATCTTGTGTGGATGACTTGGGCTTAAAGGTTGAGACCTTAGAAGAGCCATTACATGTGAGTTCTCCCTTAGGTGTTGGGGTGAGAATTGATCAGATATGTAGGGGTTGTGAGTTAGAGATCTCAGGGATTCTACTCACCATGGACCTTAGGATCATGGACATGTCAGAGTTTGATGTAATCCTTGGGATGGATTGGTTGATGGCACACCGAGTCGTCATTGATTGTGATCGAAAGAGGGTCACGACTTATACGCCTAATGGTGTTTGTTTCAAGTTTCAGAGGGAGAAACAATATGCTTTATCCCAAGCCATGTATGACTCTAGATGGCACAGACAGTTGATGGGTGGGCTTGCTAGCCTTACCCTGGAGGATGAGGTGAGGCAGGAGTTTGGTCTACCTCGGGTTGTGTGCGAGTATGAGAATATTTTTTTGGATGAACAACCGGGATTACCTCCACATAGGGTTGTAGACTTCACTATTGAGTTACATCTGGGTACATCGCCTATCTCTATGAATCCACATCGGATGGCACCAACAGAGTTATAAGAACTCAAGGTGCAATTGCAAGAATTATTGGACAAGCGGTTTATTAGACCGAGCACTTCACCTTGGGGCGCTCCGGTTCTATTTGCTAAGAAGAAAGATAAGACTCTTCGGTTGTGTATTGATTATCGGCAGTTGAACCGGGTCACTATCAAGAATAGGTACCCTTTGCCAAGGATCGATGACTTGTTTGATCAGCTGAGAGGGGCGCGGGTCTACTCCAAGATAGATCTTCGCATCAGTTACCATCAGTTGAGAGTTAGGGAGGGAGATATCCCTAAGACGACGTTTAGGACACGGTATGAGCATTTCGAGTTTACTGTCATGCCTTTTGGATTGACGAATGCTCCAGCGGCATTCATGGATCTCATGCATAGGGTGTTCCAACCCTATTTAGATCAATTTGTTGTGGTTTTTGTTGATGACATCTTGATCTACTCCAAGTCTGAGGAGGAGCATGAGAGTCACTTGAGAATTGGTCTCCAGGCATTGAGAGAGCATCAGTTGTACGACAAGTTCAGCAAGTGTGAATTTTGGCTTACTGAGGTGAAATTTTTGGGACACGTGGTGTCGGCTTCGGGTGTATCTGTGGACCCGGAGAAGGTTGAGGCAATTATGAATTGGGAGAGATCGACGTCAGTCTTCGAGATACGTAGTTTCTTGGGATTGGCGGGGTATTACTGACGGTTTATTGAGGATTTCTCTCGATTGGCTGCGCATATAACGAAGTTGACCTGGAAAGATGTCAAGTTTGTGTGGAATGATTCCTGTGAGAATGCCTTCCAAGAGTTGAAGAAGAGGCTAACTTTAGCTCCTATTCTGATAGTTCCAGAATGGGGACAGAGGTACACGGTCTATTGTGATGCCTCGAAGGACGAGCTAGGATGTGTTTTGATGCAGTTTGGGAGGGTAGTAGCTTATGATTCTCGGCAGCTAAAGAATCATGAGCAGAATTACCTAACACATGACATGGAGTTGGCGACCATTGTCTTTGCCTTGAAGGCTTAGCGTCACTACCTGTAAGGTGAGCAGTTTGAAGTATTTTCGGACCACAAAAGTCTGAAGTATATTTTCACACAACGAGACCTCAACAAGAGGCAACGCCGGTGGATGGAGTATTTAGAGGACTATGATTTCACTTTGCATTACCATTCTGGTAAGGCAAACGTGGTGGCTGATGCACTTAGCCGAAGGTCACGGGGAGTTTTGGCTAGTGTAGTTTCCGGGAATGGCAGATGCTCGAGACTGTGGGACAGTTCGGGCTATGTTTTATGGGTCAGGCTCAGGGTACTTTGGGGAGTTTGGTGGCTATGCCGTCTCTACTGAGCAGGGTGATTGGGTCCCAGAGTCAGGACACAGAGCTATTGTTCATCCAGGACCATGTATAGGCAGGTACAGGTGACGAGGGCTGGGCTATTCACTCGGATGGTAGTCTTCGGTATCAAGGAAGGGTTGTGGTTCCTCAATTGACAGATCTGAGAGAGGAGATCCTTAGGGAGTTTCATTGCTCCCGTTTTACAGTTCATCCATGGGGCACGAATATGTATCATGATCTTCGTCGTCAGTATTACTGGAGTGGAATGAAGAGGCAGGTTGGTGATTTTGTCAGTCATTGTCTCACGTGTTAGCAGGTTAAAGCTAAACACCAGAGACCAGCGGGATTACTCCAGCCTTTGGAGGTAGCCGAGTGGAAGTGGAAGCATATCCTGATGGATTATGTGACCCATTTACCACGGACATCGCGGGGTCATGACGCGGTGTGGGTGATAGTGGACCGGATTACTAAGTCGGCACACTTTTTGGCAGTGCGGATGACCTTCACACTGGATGAATTCTGCAGGTTGTATATACGGGAGATTGTCCGGCTGCATGGAGTGCCTGTATCTATTGTATTAGACCGAGATCCCAGGTTTACAGCTCATTTTTGGGTGAGTTTCCAGCGAGTCATGGGGACACAGTTAATAATGAGCACTGCTTTTTATCCCCAGACGGACGGTCAGTCTGAGAGGACTATCCAGACTTTAGAGGACATGCTACGGGCATGCGTCTTAGATATCAAGAGTAGCTGGGAAGATCACTTACCCTTGGTGGAGTTTGCATACAATAACAGTTACCAGGCGAGCATACAGATGGCACCCTATGAGGCGCTCTATGGGAGGTCATGTCGTTCTTTGGTTTGTTGGACGGAGGTAGGAGAGAGGCCTTCTACGGGTCCGAATTTGGTCAGGGACACCTCTAAGAAGGAGTACTTGATTCGGAAGCGTTTTCTCAACGCTCAAAGCCGGCAAAAGAGCTATGCTGATAGACAGCGGCGACCTCTAGAGTTTGAGGTGGGAAATCATGTCTTCTTGAAGGTTATGACTAAGAGAGGAGTGGTCCGATTTGGTAAGTGGGGGAAGCTGTCGTCGAGATACATCGGGCCCTTCGAGGTACTTGAGAGAGTGGGTACAGTTGCTTACCGGTTGCCGTTATCGCCAAATCTATCGGGTGTTTATGTAGTATTCCATGTCTCTATGCTTCAGAAGTACACCCCGGATCCGACTCATGTGGTGGATTGGGGAGAGCTTGTTGTTGATGATGATGGGACTTTCGAGGAGGGACTGGTGCGCATCATAGATAGCCGAGAACAGGTTTTGCGAGGCAACACCGTGCAACTAGTGAAGGTGTTGTGGCAGCATCGAGTAGTAAAGGAGGCGACATGGGAGAGCGATGACACTGTCCGTACCAGATATCCTTTTTTGTTCGAGGATAAAGGCACATTCTTATGGTCATTTAGCATTATTTCATTGTTGTATATGCATGTGATTGTATGTGAATTTCGGGGACGAAATTTTTTTTAAGGGGGGAAGAATGTGAAATATAGGAAAAATTTTAACTTTTTCTGAAAAAATGGCAAAATGGTAATTTGCCATTATAGTGCGGGTTAAAAACTGGTATTTTTCTAGACCTTGGATGATGAAACGGACCTCACCGTTAGATTTGTCTCACAAAATCTATTTAGCCAGACAAATTTCGTCAAATTCTGAAATAGTCGAGTTTTTCACATTTTTCGAGACGACGGGCGTCCGATGACCCTTAAAAACGAAATTTTTATAAAAAAATTTGAAATTTAGAAAATATTTTAAATAAAGTTCATATAAAATATTTTCAACTTAAACCGGTACGAAATTTAATCGTTTTGGAGTGAAAAATGGACCCGAACAAAGGAGGACACTTGGCGCGATGAGGGCCAAGTCTTTAAAAGTATAAAAAGGCATAATATCTGAAAAAAATCAGATCTTCTTCCCCAAGAGGCTGGCTGGTTCAGGCGTGAGAAGAGAGAAAGAGAGAAAGAGAGAAAGTGATTTTTCAAATTTTCTTTCGACGATTTCTCAAGATCTGTTGGTCGGAATTCATCAGACCAAGAACTAAAGTCGATCTATGCGACGAGGGCTATGGGTGGGTACCAAAAATGAAGACTTTCACCAAAGATTCAAAGACAAATTCTTGGAGGATCAAAGCTCTGGGGCTTGTTTTGGTGGAATAGAAGTCTCTACACTTCTATTGAGGTAGGGTTCTTCCTACTTGGGTTTGACACCAACCTTAAGGGGTTGTTTTGTTGACTTAAACATGGCTGTATTTTGGACTGACATATGACTGTTTTAGGGGCTGTTATATGGCCTCTTTTGGGTTGAAATCATGGGGCTGTTTTATGCTTGTTTAAGGGGCTGTTTTAGGCCAGTCTTTGGGCTGAAATTGTGCCTGTTGTTGGATGAAAAAGTGGACTGATTTTGTGCCCAAAGGTGGACTGATTTTGTGCCCAAATGTGGACTGTTTTTGGACCCGAATGCGGACTAGTTTTAGGCCACTTTGTGGACTGTTTTTAGCTCACTTTAAGGACTATTTTTAGGTCAATTTACGGATTGTTTGGGCTGATTTTTTGTGGGTTTTTATGCGGGCTAGTACATGAGCAGTTGTGTGTTATAATTTTCCTTTGTGATTAAGTGTGTTATTGACATAAAGATAGTGATAACATGCTTGGAATTATTTTATGAAAAAGTGTCAATGTATATGCATGCGTGTGTTATATTGACATTATGACAAATTTGGTATCTATATGTTTAGAACATAACTTATCATGATATGTTGAGATTGTTCATATGTCATTCATAGCATATTAAACATTGTATCATTGTGCATAGAGGCATCACATTCATGGGCATAAGTCATGAGTGTGGGTGTGTGAGATGCATGGTTGATCAAACACCTTTTTTGGTGGTTGGTATGTGGGTTTGGGAAAATGTGGATCAAAGATCCCCTTTGAGTCACATGGTTGCATGGAAGAAAACTTGTGTCGGGTATAGTAAGTAGGGCTAGACTCTCCCTCGGGTGCAAGACCCGGCGACTTGGTTATACACTCCCCTGTGGTGAAATTCCGAAAAAGTGTAGTATGGTATACGGAACCGGCGATATAAAATCCAAAATCCGTTGCCCAACAAGACACAAGATTTTGATTTATAAGAAAATACTCATTTAATGAGTACCATCCAATAATGATCTGATTTATAAAACGCATGATTTTTTATTCAAAGCGATCATTGGATGTATTTCCGTCGAAGACGGATCATTACACATTGGCATTGCATTGTGTTGTGAAAGTTAGTGAGGACTTGGGTTTAAGTGCATGAGTGAGTATCATCTTATTTCATGGCATGACATGGTTGCATTTCAACATTGAATACATATTCTTGTATGAATGGTTGTTAAATGTTAAATGTTGCTTATACACATTGCATATGCATTTAAGGTGGGGAGTAGCCCTAGTAGGAGTTTTTCTCTACTGGGCGTTGGCTCACCCTATACGGGAAACATTTCAGGTACGGGTCATACGCCGAGGGANGTGAATGGTTGTTTAATGTTAAATGTTGCTTATACACATTGCATATGCATTTAAGGTGGGGAGTAGCCCTAGTAGGAGTTTTTCTCTACTGGGCGTTGGCTCACCCTATACGGGAAACATTTCAGGTACGGGTCATACGCCGAGGGACGGCACTTACTCGGGCACTTAAGGAGGAAGAAAAGCCGACTTGTGGCTTTCAATCCATTTCTTTTGTAAAATTAGANTTCACCCTATACGGGAAACATTTCAGGTACGGGTCATACGTCGAGGGACAGCACTTACTCGGGCACTTAAGGAGGAAGAAAAGCCGACTTGTGGCTTTCAATCCATTTCTTTTGTAAAATTAGACTTGTAATTAAATTTTGGCATGTAATGTGTAAAGGAATTGTGATAGAATCTATATCGACTGTTTTAATATAATCTTGCATGTTTGTATGAATATGGATAATTGGACCCGGTGTGGCCAATGTTTACTTATAAATGGACCCGGTGTGGTCATTGTTGAATATAGGACTTCAGATGGGTCTTGTTATTATATAATGCACAGGTTGTGTTTTGAGTAGAGTTCTCCTTACAAAGGAGACTCTGCCCAAATTTTTAATAAAGGATNCCCGGTGTGGTCATTGTTGAATATAGGACTTCAGATGGGTCTTGTTATTATATAATGCACAGGTTGTGTTTTGAGTAGAGTTCTCCTTACAAAGGAGACTCTGCCCAAATTTTTAATGAAGGATGGACCCCGGTAAATGGGGAATAACGTTGAGATATCGAGTTACTTGGTATTCCGCGGGTTGATGAGTAATCAACGGACCCCCGGATTTTGGGGTGTCACAAAAGGAAGTGAAAAACAAGAGATTCAAGGGTGATTCAAGATCAAATATTCTTATTCTTCACACCAAAGCTAAGGATTCAAGGTAGGGGTTTTCTCTCATTCACTTACATTGAGGCTAGGGTATTTATATATGTATGTTTTGGCTATCAATTGTATATATATGCTATGGAATCATCCTCTCTTAGGCTTTTTGCAAGGATTACATGTTTTGAACAAAGTAGGGTTTAATACCCATGAAATCTCCTTTCTAGTTTTAAAACCCTAATTTTTGGAGAGTGATGTATTTCCTTCCTAAATGCTTTCTTTATTATGGATTTTGAAACCTTAGTGCTTTGTGTTGGGTAGAAAAATGATGTTATTGTGATCTCATGTATTTTCTTAGTTGGTTGTGGAATTGTTATATGATATATTTTGGGGATTTTGGATAGATGCTTATAAATTGAGATAAATGTTAGAATTGCATGCTTGGTTGAGTTGTTTGTGATGCACATAAGGATGCTCACCCCTTCCCAAGAGGTTCCCAGTAAGGATGCTTGAAAAATAATGTAGTGATTGGTGAGAGGTTCCATTTGAGGATGCTAATCCATTTTCAAGAGGTTCCCGGTAAGGATGCTTGAGAATCAAAGGCGACCTAAAAGGGGGTGGAGGTTACCACAAAGTATGCCACCTACCGAAAGAATTGTTGGGAATTGGTTATGGCAATTAATGGTTATTATTTGTATGTGGTGCTCGTTTATTCATTTAACTAATGTTTTTAAATAAACTTGAGATATTTTTTAAATGTCACTGCTTTATTTCAAATTATGTATCTATGCTATGTTAAAATTGAGGCCAATTATTTTAAATGCTTTTCTAAACCTTGTATGGGTTTGAAAAAAATTTTCTACAGAGCTTCATATTCACCCCCTATCGCTAACATTTTTTAGATTACCCGCTTGAGGAGGAGGACGTAAGGGTCGAGGAGCCCGCTACTTGGGAGACTCCACTGGACGGGAGTGTGGATCCCGAGGTGGACGCATAGAGCGACCTCCTTTCCTTTTGTACTAGACTAGGACATTCTTTTGGAACATTGTGTAGTCTTGCTTCTTTTGTTTATTCCGCTGCGCTTCTTTAATTAATTTTTGAGATGTAATAGCCATGACTTGGGCTTATTCTTTTGGATAATGTTGTAAATATTCGTGGATGACAAATGAAGTCTTGTTTCTTAAGGGATTATATTAGTGCTCTCATGATATGAATGGTTTTAGAATGTAATGTCGTTCAGGGTGTGTTTTGGGGCGTTACAAAGTTGGTATCAGAGCTTAGGCTTTAGGTCTTACATGGGAGCCGCAGGTTATGGAATCACCTCTAGAGCTTTAGGATTAGGGTGAATCAAATTCTTGAGTGAAATTTTATACACGTTCTATGCCTTAGCTTAACCTAATATTTAGGATGTCCTGTACATCCATGAACTAAGTTGTGAATTGATGTGCAGGATGAACGGCAAACAAAGACGTGGGCATGGGCGTGGGCGTGGGCGTGGGCGTGGGCGTGGAGGTTAAGGGAATCCACCACCACCACCACCTTCAGATGCCATGCAAAGCATTTACCATTTCTTGAGGGAGCTCACCACTTTGGTACAAAACCAAAATGGTAACAACAGCCACAATGGTGGAGCTCATCCTCTCGCTCAAGTACCGGGCAATGGGAACAGAGACCGAAGGATGATAGCTCTTCGGGAATTCTTAAGACAACGACCACCCAATTTCCAAGGGAGCTCCAATCCTTTGGAGGCGGATAGATGGATCTGCCGAGTGAAAAAGATCTGCGACGGCATGGGAGTAGCCGAGGAGTTGAGAGTTGGTTTGGCGACCTACCTGTTTGAGGGGGAGGTCGACTATTGGTGGGATGCCATAAAGAGGAGAAGGGACACCGACACACTCACTTGGGAAGAGTTTGNTACCTGTTTGAGGGGGAGGTCGACTATTGGTGGGATGCCATAAAGAGGAGAAAGGACACTGACACACTCACTTGGGAAGAGTTCGATCAACTTTTCCAAGATAAGTACTTTCCTAAATCGGTCGGAGACCGAATGAAGGCAGATTTTCTTACACTACGACAGGGTAGTACGACCGTGGCTGAGTATGAGAGGCAGTTTGACGAGCTCTCCCGTTATGCTACGGGATTTATATCTAATGAGGCCGACAGGGCCAAGCACTTCGAGTAGGGTCTAAGGCCGATCATCAGGGAGAAGTTGGTGGCTCTTAGGATCCATGATTTTGGGGACTTGGTGGATAGAGCTACATCGGTAGAGAGAGACATACAGGATAGCCATCGACGACAGGGCTTCTCGAGAGGAGGTCCGATCCGGATTGGTGCTAGCACTAGGAGGGCACAATGACCGACACCATACCGTCGCCCAGACCAGACAGGTGGACAGTGATTTTTGACAACCCGAGGAGAGGGAGACACTCAGACTAGAGCCGGTATTACCCCACGATCCTGCTTTGCATTCGGAGGTGTGGGACATATTCGGATGCATTGCCCAATTTTTCCACCTCTGGAGCCTATCCAGACCACCAGATAGGTACCAGTAGCCCAACCACCACCACCGAGGCCTGCACCGCATCGACTGATACAAGCTCAAGCCCCCGGCGTCGCCAACCAAGGGCGAGTATTTGCTTTGACTCAGCCGGAGTAGGACATTGCCAATGCCGTTGTGGAAGGTATCATCCTTATTTACAATTCTTGGGCCCGAATATTATTTGACCCCGGTGCAACACACTCATTTTTACGCACGACATATGCACTTGATTTGGGATTGAGTTTCGCGAAGCTAGAGCATGTTATGAACATTAGCTTGCCTACGGAGAACGGTTAGATACTAGCCGAGTTTGCAAGGGTTGCATGCTTCGCATTGGGGAGCATGAATTGATTGTGGATTTGATTGCTTTAGAGATAAAGGGGTATGATGTGATTTTTGGGATGAACTTGTTGTCCACTTTTTGGGCGGTAATGGATTGTTTTCGCAAGTGGATTATATTTCAGTTGCCGGGAGGAGTCATTTTCAATTTTGTGAATAACCGAGATTCTTCCCATCCATTTCCTACTACGGGTAGTAGATTCTTAAAAACGAAATCGGGAAGTCATTTGAGTTTCTTAGCTAGCTTTATGGGAGATGACAGGGATAAAATTCATACGGATGTAGTGTTAATTGTATCAAAGTTTTCAAATGTTTTTCCTAAGGAATTACCCAGATTACCTCCACATAGGGAAATTGAGTTCAAGATCGATCTCTATCCAGGAATCGAACCCATATCCATTGCTCCCTACAGGATGGCACCTTTGGAGTTGAAGGAGCTAAGGAAACAATTGGATCACTTGTTGGCGATTGGGTTTATCCGTCTAAGCACTTCACCTTAGGGAGGCCCGGTCCCCTTTGTGAAGAAAACGGATGAGACTCTACGCTTGTGCACGGATTATCGGAGGTTGAATCGGGTTACCGTGAAGAGTAAGTATCCGTTGTCGAGAATTGATGACTTATTTGACCAGTTGAAGGGTTCAAAGTATTACTCCAAGATTGATCTTCGCACTGTGTATCATCAGCTGTGGATTAAAGAGGAGGATATTCCTAAGACTGCTTTCTGTACCCGGTATGATCATTTCGAGTATACGGTGATGCCGTTCGGATTGACTAATGCCCCCGCAGCCTTCATGGATTTGATGCATAGAGTCTTCCGGCCTTACCTCGATCAATTTGTCATTGTGTTTAATGATGACATATTGATTTACTCACAGACTCAGGAGGAACATGCTCGTCATCTCTCTATTGTGCTACAAACATTGAGAGAACATAAGTTATATGCGAAGATGAGCAAGTGTGAGTTTTGGATGAAGGAAGTGAAATTCCTTGGCCATGTTGTGTCCAAGCAAGGAGTAGCGGTTGATCCCGCAAAGATTAAGGCCGTGATGAAATGGGAACCACTTAAGAACGTAATAGAAGTACGGAGTTTGTTGGGGTTAGTCGACAATTATCATAGGTTTGTGGAAGGGTTCTCCAAGCTTGCGATGTCGATGACTCGCCTTACAAAGAAGGGAGAGAAATTCTTGTGGACTCAAGTGTGTGAAGTAGCTTTTCGCACCTTGAAGGAGAAGTTGACGATGACACCTATCCTTATTATTCCAAGTAGTGGGGAAGGCTACGATGTCTACACTGATGCTTCACTATGAGGCTTGGGATGCGTTCTAATGCAAGGAGGGAAGGTAGTGGCATATGGCTCGAGGCAACTCAAGGTGCATGAGCAGAATTATCCCACACACGACTTAGAGCTAGCTGCAGTGGTGTTTGCTCTTAAGTTGTGGAGATGTTATTTATACGGGGAGAAATTTCAAGTGTTCTCGGACCATAAAAGCCTCAAGTATATCTTCACACAGAAAGACTTGAATCTCCGGCAGAGAAGGTGGATTGAGTACTTGGAAGATTATGAGTTCACACTCAACTACCATCCAGGGAAGGCCAATGTAGTTGCCGACGCTCTTAGCAGGAAGTCTCGGGGTGAAATCAATTCTCTTGCGGTAAATAGGTGGAAAATGATTGATGCATTGGAGGAGTACGATCTATGGGTGGATGGACCGGAGTATCAATCATATCTATTCAACCTTGTAGCTCAACCGACGCTTCGGCGATGGGTAGTGGAGTTGCAATGCCTGGATTCAGAACTCGATTGGATTAGAGCCCGATTGGAGAATGGAGAGGCGATTGAAGGGTGGTTTTCAAAGAATGGAGAGTTGAGATATGGGGAAAAGCTATGTGTTCCCAATGATTCATCCCTTAAGGAGGAGATACTGGGAGAGTGTCATCGCTCGAAGTTTACTATCCACCTCGGTAGCACAAAGATGTATAGAGACATGAAGCGTCAATACTGGTGGAGGGGAATGAAGCGAGATGTAGCCAAGTATGTGGCAAAATGTGTAGTGTGCCAGTAGGTGAAGATTGAGCATCAAAGGCCAGCAGGAGTCCTACAGTCTTTGCCTATTCCAGAGAGGAAGTGGGATCACATCACCATGGATTTCGTGTCGGGTTTACCACGGATCTGGAGTAGGCATAATGCAGTGTGGGTCATTGTGGATAGAGTCACCAAGTCCGCTCACTTTTTGGGTATGAAGACCACGGATAAATTCGAGACTTTGAGCCAGCTATATATCCATGAGATTGTGAGGTTACACGGCGTTCCGCTCTCGATTGTGTCGGATCGTGACTCTAGGTTTGTGGCGAGATTCTGGCAGAGTCTACAACAAGCGATGGGGACGGAGTTACACTTCATTACGGCTTTTCATCCCCAACGGATGGCCAATCTGCGAGGGTGATATAGATTGTGGAGGATATGTTACGCGCTTGCGCGTTGGACTTCCAGGGGAGTTGGAGCGACCACTTACCGTTGGTGGAGTTTGCTTACAACAACAGCTATCAAGAAAGTATTGGGATGACACTGTATGAAATATTGTATGGAAGACCATGCCGATCACCGACATGTTGGTTAGAAGCTGGCGAGAGTAGTTTGTTTGGATCGGACATTGTTCAAGAAATTACAGAGAAGATTCAACTCATCCGAGAGAGGCTACGGACGGTGCAAAATAGACAGAAGAGCTATGCAGACTACAGACGAAGACCCTTAGAATTCAAGGTGGGATACTACGTATTTCTCAAGGTGTCACCAAAGAAAGGTGTGTTTCGATTTGGCAAGAAGGGGAAGTTAGTGCCAAGATATACCGGACCGTTTGAGGTAATCAAAGCGGTAGGCAAGGCAGCATATCAACTTCGACTACCAGCCCAGCTATCCAGAGTACATGATGTGTTCCACGTGTCCATGTTGAGAAGGTGTCACTTGAATGCAACTCCAATCGTGAACTTGGAGGAGATTGAAATTCAAGACGGAGTAACCTACGAAGAACAACCGGTAGAAATTCTCGATGCCTAGGAAAAAGTGCTTCGCAACAAAGGTATCAGATTGGTGAAGGTTTTGTGGCAACACCACGGAGTGGAGGAAGCTACATGGGTACCGGAGCAAGAAATGCGGGAGAAGTATCCATATTTGTTCGCTACTTGAGGTAAGTTTCGAGGATGAAACTTTATTTAAGGGGGGTGGATTGTAACACCCCGCATTTTCTTTTATATATGTACATAGATATATAGTAAATAATTTTGGTAAAAAAAAAGTGGATATATGTAGTGATGTGTGTTTGAATTTGGTAAATTGAAAAAGTAGAGATTTAAAATGTTAGTGAAAATAATAGTTGAAATTTGGTTTTAATAAGTGAAAATATGAAATTTTAGGTCCTAGAACTTGTATTAAATAGGTTTGGTGTAGAAATATGTGTTGGAGAGGTTTGGGATGGATTTGGTTGGCTTAGGAATGGATTGGAAATGGAAAAGGGACGAAGACAAGCTGTGAACAGTGCACTACTGTAACTTCAAGCTCGATTTAGACCTTGATGCAGTCCATATCTCTCAAAACTCAAAACATGAAAGTTTTAGAGCTCTTTCGTATAATTTTATAGCATCTCGAATCATCTCAATCGGAGCTTGGATGAGAGAGTTATGCTCAGATAACGAAACAATGTTGAATAGTCTAATTAGCTTCATTTTGCATTTAATGTCTCCATTTGCATCCTAAATCAAAATATAAGAATAATGAGTACTTTTAGGCTTCAAATAAGTATAAAAGGCTTTAATACACACCCTTTATCAGCTTTTATTTGTAAACATCGCAAAACTTCATTAATAGCCGATTTGGATGGGTAAAATAGAAACTTTAGTGTTTCGGATGTACATTGAGTTGGGTTTTGAGATAAATCATAAAATTAAATGTTTTTAGGTTAAAATAACATTAAAAATAAATCCGGAATGCCGACAAACCTTAGGGTAGTCATATGGATCAAATTGGAGATTCTTAGTAGCAAAACCATAAATTTGGAGAAACCCAAAACAGCCTGTGAACAGTGTTTTTCGGGGCTGCTATGTTTTAAACTCATTTTCATCTCATTTGCTCTCATTTCCTTCACTCCCCTCACACCCCCACACCTCTTGAAACCCTAGAGAGCATTAGAGAAGAAGAAAAAAAAGGGAAAAAAAATAAGAGATTCAAGGGTGATTCAAGATCAAATATTCTTGTTTTTCACACCAAAGCTAAGGATTCAAGGTAGGGGTTTTCTCTCATTCACTTACGTTGAGGCAAGGGTATTTATATATGTATGTTTTGGCTATCAATGGTATATATATGCTATGGAATCATCCTCTCTTAGGCTTTTTGCAAGGATTACATGTTTTGAACAAAGTAGGGTTTAATACTCATGAAATCTCCTTTTTAGTTTTAAAACCCTAATTTTTAGAGAGTGATGTATTTCCTTCCTAAATGCTTTCTTTATTATGGATTTTAAAACCTTAGTGCTTTGTGTTGGGTAGAAAAATGATGTTATTGTGATCTCATGTATTTTCTTAGTTGGTTGTGGAATTGTTATATGATATATTTTGAAAATTTTGGATAGATGCTTGTAAATTGAAATAAATGTTGGAATTTTATGCTTGGTTGGGTTGTTTGTGATGCACATGAGTGAGAGGTTCCTTGTAAGGATGCTCACCCCTTCACAAGAAGTTCCCGGTAAGGATGCTTGGGAAATAATGTAGTGATTGGTGAGAGGTTCCATGTAACAATGCTCATCCATTTTCAAGAGGTTCCCGGTAAGGATGCTTGAGAATCAAGGCGACCTAAAGGGGGGTGGAGGTTACCACAAAGTATGCCACCTAAAGAAATAATTGTTGGGAATTGGTTATGGCAATTAATGATTATTATTTGTATGTGGTGCTCGTTTATTCATTTAAGTAATGTTTTTAAATAAACTTGAGATCCTTTTTAAATGTCACTGCTTTATTTCAAATTATGTATCTATGTTATGTTAAAATTGAGACCGACCNATAAACTTGAGATCATTTTTAAATGTCACTGTTTTATTTCAAATTATGTATGTATGCTAAGTTAAAATTGAGACCGACTGTTTTAAATGCTTTTCTAAATCTTGTATAGGTTTGGGACAATTATTCTACAGAGCTTCGTGCTCACCTCCTATCGCTAACATTTTTCAGATTACCTGTTAGAGGAGGAGGACGTAAGGGTCGAGGAGTCCGCTTCTTGGGAGACTCCACTGGACGGGAGTGTGGATCTCGAGGTGGACGCATAGAGCGACCTCCTTTCCTTTTGTACTTGACTAGGACATTCTTTTGGAACATTGTGTAGTCTAGCTTCTTTTGTTTATTCCGCTGCGCTTCTTTAATTAATTTTTGAGATGTAATAGTCATGACTTGGGCTTATTCTTTTGGATAATGTTGTAAATATTTGTGGATGACAAATGAAGTCTTGTTTCTTAAGGGATTATATTAGTGCTTTCATGATATGAATGGTTTTAGAATGTAATGTCGTTCAGGGTGTGTTTTGGGGCGTTACAGCTTCATGTATGATACAGTGATGTATGAAAGATCGGTGATGTGCTTGGTATTATGTCATCAGTGCATCATCAATCTACCGATTAAATATCTATGGTGTTCCTATTGGTATGGCTACTCCTCCACCGGAACGCTGAGGATATTCTACTAATGTATGGTACAAAACCTAAATGACCCTCATGAATGGTTTGTCCTTCTAGATTATTGGGATTGTTTAACTACTATATGTGACTATCAGATTGATGACTTAAGTGATCCTCCAGAATGGCTTGTCCCTCTAGATTACTAAGATCGTTTAACTGGTATAAATGATAATATTCCCAATCAAAGATCTACGGCATTCCTAATGGTATGGTTTATCCTCCACCAGAACGCTGAGGATGTTTAACTGGAATATATATCACAGATGACCTATTAAATAATTCAAGTATTCCTCATGAATGGTTTGTCCTTCTGATTCGCTCGAATTAGTCAAATGACACATAAATAACCAGCTAACCTAAGAAGTTGTTGTGTTATAACTAAAACCACTAGTTAACCTAAGAAGTTATTGTGTTATGGTTTATTATGTACACACTTACTATTATGAGACAATTGAATAATTCAAGTATACCTCATGAATGGCTTGTCCTTTTGGTGTGCTTAAATTAATCAATTGTCATGGATACCATCAGCTAACCGAAGAAGTTGCTATATGATGGCTTATATACATCAGACCTACCGGTTAACTTGCCAGTAAAATGGAAGTTAATTGCTGTAAGGTAGCATTTCCAGTACTTGACCAATATAACGCATATGAGATCCTTGAACTGAAGGATACTTTTAATATTATTGTCTCAATTTATCTGCAACATAAATTTTTAATTAAACTAGTTATCAATCTAAGCTCACATCACAAGTTATCACATGTTCTCCTATCTAAAATAACAACTTCACTATTTTTATTTTATTTCATAATTATTCAAACTCTTCGTGGGATCGATACATGGACTTAAAACTGAGAAAACTATAATTTAACCACTTATACTTGGGTGTATAATATAAATATTAGATCACGAAAAAGTGTGAATCAAGTTTTTGGCGCCGTTGCCGGGGAGTTATGGTAATTTGAAATTAAATAAAATACAAAAGTTGTTTATTTGTATCATATGTATAAAAAGTGTATTTTCTTTAATAATTTATGTCTGTACATTCATCTGTAGGGTCTGTAAATCAGTCATCTCTTTCGTCTTTGTGATCTACACAAGAATCATTTGAATTAAGTATGACTAGAAACGTACATAGGGAAGAACAACCTAGAGAACATGAAGTAGTTCAAAATATTTGACCATTAAGAGAATATTTACATCCTACACGAACTAATGTCCCGTCATATTTTGCTTTTCCAATAGATGCTCCAAATCTTAATATTAAACCAGGAATAATACAGTTGTTACCACAGTTCCATGGTTTGGAAACTGAAAACCCTTATGTTCATATGAAAGAATTTGAAGAAGTTTGTGGAACATTGCAGGATAATTTTGAAATGGTTAGATTAAAATTTTTTTCCTTTTTCCTTTGAAAGATAAATCAAAACAGTGCCTTAACTCTTTAAGGACTAATTCTATCACAAACTAGCAAGCTTTATAAGCTGAGTTCTTTAAAAAAAAATTCATGTGCATCGTACAAATACATTAAGACATCAAATAATAAATTTTTCTGTAAAAGAAAGTGAAACTTTTTATCAATGTTGGGAAAGATTTAAAGATCTTCTCCAAGCCTGTCCACATCATGCATTCAAAAACTGGACATTAGTTGATTTTTTTTATGATGCTCTTCCTTCTGCTATGCGTCAATTTGTTGAAATGATAGCACATGGGGAATTTATGAGTAAAAATCCTGAATAAACATTTCAATTTTGTGATACTATTTCTGAAAGTTCTCAAATGTGGGACTTGACTTCTTCAAATATAGCAAAAACTAAGCCATCTAAATTCGAAAGAGAAAAATATGTGTTAAAAGAAGATGATGATTTAAGAGCTAAAATGACTAATTTATCTCGAAAACTGGAGGCTTTGGAAATGAAAAAAATAAAACAAGTGTCTGTTGTGTCAACTACTAATCAAATATGTGAAATTTGTGCATTGTTAGGACATCCTGCAGTAGAATGTCCAACTATACCTGCCTTCAAAAAAGTGTTAATTGAACAATCTAATGTTGTTCCAACTTATAATAAGCCTTATTTGAATCCATATTTTGAAACTTACAACCCAGGATGGAGAAATCATCCAAATTTTAGTTGAAAAAATACACAACCTACAAATCAAACACAAGGTCCATCACAACCACAAAATCAACAACATTATCTACCATATCAACCCCCACAAAGAAGAACTCTGAAAGATACTATGAATCAATTTATTCAAAATCAAATGAGTTTTAACACTCAAACAACTAAAGTTGCAACACCCCACATTTTCTTTTATATATGTATATAGATATATAGTAAATAATTGTGGTAAAAAAAATGTGGATATATGTAGTGATGTGTGTTTGAAATTGATAGATTGGAAAAGTAGAGATTTAAAATGTTAGTGAAAATAATAGTTGAAATTTGGTTTTAATAAGTGAAAATATGAAATTTTAGGTCCTAGAACTTGTATTAAATAGGTTTGGTGTAGAAATATGTGTTGGAGAGGTTTGGGATGGATTTGGTGGGCTTAGGAATGGATTGNATATGAAATTTTAGGTCCTAGAACTTGTATTAAATAGGTTTGGTGTAGAAATATGTGTTGGAGAGGTTTGGGATGAATTTGGTTGGCTTAGGAATGGATTGGAAATGGAAAAAGGACGAAGACAGGCTATGAACAGTGAACGTGAACAGTGCACTGCTGCAACTTCAACCTCAATTTAGATTTTGATACAGTCAATATCTCTCAAAAATAAAAACATGAAAGTTTTAGAGCTCTTTCGTATCATTCTATAGCATCTTGAATCATCTCAATCGGAGCTTGGATGAGAGAGTTATGCTCAGATAACAAAACGATGTCGAAATAGTCCAATTAGCTTCGTTTTGCATTTAATGTCTACACTTGTATCCTAAATCAAAATATAAGAATAATGCAAACTTTTAGGCTTCAAATAAGTATAAAAGGCTTTAAGAAACACCCTTTACCACATTTTATTTGCAAACATCGCAAAACTTCATTAATAGTCGATTCAGATGGCTAAAAAAGAAACTTTAGTGTTTCGGGTGTACGTTGACTTGGGTTTTGAGATAAATCATAAAAANATCGTAAATATTCGTGGATGACAAATAAAGTCTTGTTTCTTAAGGTATTATATTAGTGCTCTCATGATATGAATGATTTTAGAATGTAATGCCGTCCAGGGTGTGTTTTGGGNAGATAAATCATAAAAATAAATGTTTTTAGGTTAAAATAACATCAAAAATGAATCCAGAATGTCGACAAACCTTAGGGTAGTCATATGAATTAAATTGGAGATTTTTAGTGGTAAAACCATAAATTTGGACAAACCCAAAATAGCCTGTGAACAGTGTTTTTCGGGGCTACTTTGTTTCAAACTCATTTTCATCTCATTTGCTCTCATTTCCTTCACTCCCCTCACACCCCCACACNAACCTTTAATAATTTTAACACCCAAACTTCTCAGAGTATTGAAGATATCAAGAGTCATCTAGCTAAGTTGACTCACTCTCTCAGTATACCAGAAAAGAGAAAATTTTCATCTCAGCCTAAACCTCTGCAAAGTCAAAATCAAGCTAATGTTATATCCTTTGAACCTTCTCCAAGTGAAGTACAAGCAATCACAACGTTAAGAAGTGGTAAAATCATTGACAAAACTATTCAACCTAAAATTTGAAAGAAAATACGGAAGTCAATTCTTGTTAATGAATCACTTGAACTTGAACCTTTAATTGAAAAGCTACCGGAAGTACAAAATAAAAAAGATCAACCATGTCCTATTCCTTTACCTTTTCCTCAAAGAGTCAAGAAACCTACATNTTATGATATATTTTGAAAATTTTGGATAGATGCTTGTAAATTGAGATAAATGTTAGAATTGTATGCTTGGT
>CAUOFW020002835.1:2019274-2040554 GCA_963454935.2 Ilex paraguariensis
TGTAACACCCCGCATTTTCTTTTATATATGTATATAGATATATAGTAAATAATTGTGGTAAAAAAAATGTGGATATATGTAGTGATGTGTGTTTGAAATTGATAGATTGGAAAAGTAGAGATTTAAAATGTTAGTGAAAATAATAGTTGAAATTTGGTTTTAATAAGTGAAAATATGAAATTTTAGGTCCTAGAACTTGTATTAAATAGGTTTGGTGTAGAAATATGTGTTGGAGAGGTTTGGGATGAATTTGGTTGGCTTAGGAATGGATTGGAAATGGAAAAAGGACGAAGACAGGCTATGAACAGTGAACGTGAACAGTGCACTGCTGCAACTTCAACCTCAATTTAGATTTTGATACAGTCAATATCTCTCAAAAATAAAAACATGAAAGTTTTAGAGCTCTTTCGTATCATTCTATAGCATCTTGAATCATCTCAATCGGAGCTTGGATGAGAGAGTTATGCTCAGATAACAAAACGATGTCGAAATAGTCCAATTAGCTTCGTTTTGCATTTAATGTCTACACTTGTATCCTAAATCAAAATATAAGAATAATGCAAACTTTTAGGCTTCAAATAAGTATAAAAGGCTTTAAGAAACACCCTTTACCACATTTTATTTGCAAACATCGCAAAACTTCATTAATAGTCGATTCAGATGGCTAAAAAAGAAACTTTAGTGTTTCGGGTGTACGTTGACTTGGGTTTTGAGATAAATCATAAAAATAAATGTTTTTAGGTTAAAATAACATCAAAAATGAATCCAGAATGTCGACAAACCTTAGGGTAGTCATATGAATTAAATTGGAGATTTTTAGTGGTAAAACCATAAATTTGGACAAACCCAAAATAGCCTGTGAACAGTGTTTTTCGGGGCTACTTTGTTTCAAACTCATTTTCATCTCATTTGCTCTCATTTCCTTCACTCCCCTCACACCCCCACACCTCTTTGAACCCTAGAGAGCATTAGAGAAGAAGAAAGGAAGGGAAAAACAAAAGATTCAAGGGTGATTCAACATCAAATATTCTTGTTCTTCACACCAAAACTAAGGATTCAAGGTAAGGGTTTTCTCTCATTCACTTACGTTGAGGCTAGGGTATTTATATATATATTTTTTGGCTATCAATGGTATATATATGCTATGGAATCATCCTCTCTTAGGCTTTTTGCAAGGATTACATGTTTTGAACAAAGTAGGGTTTAATACTCATGAAATCTCCTTTCTAGTTTTAAAACCCTAATTTTTGGAGAGTGATGTATTTCCTTCCTAAATGCTTTCTTTATTATGGATTTTGAAACCTTAGTGCTTTGTGTTGGGTAGAAAAATGATATTATTGTGATCTCATGTATTTTCTTAGTTGGTTGTGGAATTGTTTTATGATATATTTTGAAAATTTTGGATAGATGCTTGTAAATTGAGATAAATGTTAGAATTGTATGCTTGGTTGGGTTATTTGTGATGCACATGAGTGAGAGGTTCCTTGTAAGGATGCTCATCCCTTCCCAAGAGGTTCCTGGTAAGGATGCTTGGGAAATAATGTAGTGATTAGAGAGAGGTTCCATGTAAGGATGCTCATCCATTTTCAAGAGATTCCCAGTAAAGATGCTTGAGAATCAAAGGCGACCTAAAGGGGGGTGGAGGTTATCACAAAGTATGCCACCTACCAAAAGAATTGTTAGGAATTGGTTATGACAATTAATGGTTATTATTTGTATGTGGTGCTCTTTTATTCATTTAAGTAATATTTTTAAATAAACTTGAGATCCTTTTTAAATGTCACTACTTTATTTCAAATTATGTATCTATGTTATGTTAAAATTGAGACCGACCATTTTAAATGCTTTTCTAAACCTTGTATGGGTTTGGGAGATTTTTTCTACAGAGCTTCGTGCTCACCCTCTATCGCTAACATTTTTCAGATTACCCGCTTGAGGAGGAGGACGTAAGGGTTGAGGAGCCCGCTACTTGGGAGACTCCACTGGACGGGAGTGTGGATCTCGAGGTGGACGCATAGAGCGACCTCCTTTCCTTTTGTACTAGACTAGGACATTCTTTTGGAACATTGTGTAGTCTAGCTTCTTTTGTTTATTCCGTTACGCTTCTTTAATTAATTTTTGAGATGTAATAGGCATGACTTGGGCTTATTCTTTTGGATAATATCGTAAATATTCGTGGATGACAAATAAAGTCTTGTTTCTTAAGGTATTATATTAGTGCTCTCATGATATGAATGATTTTAGAATGTAATGCCGTCCAGGGTGTGTTTTGGGGCGTTACAAAAACCTTTAATAATTTTAACACCCAAACTTCTCAGAGTATTGAAGATATCAAGAGTCATCTAGCTAAGTTGACTCACTCTCTCAGTATACCAGAAAAGAGAAAATTTTCATCTCAGCCTAAACCTCTGCAAAGTCAAAATCAAGCTAATGTTATATCCTTTGAACCTTCTCCAAGTGAAGTACAAGCAATCACAACGTTAAGAAGTGGTAAAATCATTGACAAAACTATTCAACCTAAAATTTGAAAGAAAATACGGAAGTCAATTCTTGTTAATGAATCACTTGAACTTGAACCTTTAATTGAAAAGCTACCGGAAGTACAAAATAAAAAAGATCAACCATGTCCTATTCCTTTACCTTTTCCTCAAAGAGTCAAGAAACCTACATCTGAAAAAGATCAATTTGAAATTTTCAAGTTTTTTAAACAAGTCAAGATTAACATTCCTTTATTAGATGTCATTAAACGGGTTCCAGCTTATGCTAAATTTTTAAAAGATCTTTGCACAATAAAAAGAAAAAAAAATNTGGTAAGGATGCTTGGGAAATAATGTAGTGATTAGAGAGAGGTTCCATGTAAGGATGCTCATCCATTTTCAAGAGATTCCCAGTAAAGATGCTTGAGAATCAAAGGCGACCTAAAGGGGGGTGGAGGTTATCACAAAGTATGCCACCTACCAAAAGAATTGTTAGGAATTGGTTATGACAATTAATGGTTATTATTTGTATGTGGTGCTCTTTTATTCATTTAAGTAATATTTTTAAATAAACTTGAGATCCTTTTTAAATGTCACTACTTTATTTCAAATTATGTATCTATGTTATGTTAAAATTGAGACCGACCATTTTAAATGCTTTTCTAAACCTTGTATGGGTTTGGGAGATTTTTTCTACAGAGCTTCGTGCTCACCCTCTATCGCTAACATTTTTCAGATTACCCGCTTGAGGAGGAGGACGTAAGGGTTGAGGAGCCCGCTACTTGGGAGACTCCACTGGACGGGAGTGTGGATCTCGAGGTGGACGCATAGAGCGACCTCCTTTCCTTTTGTACTAGACTAGGACATTCTTTTGGAACATTGTGTAGTCTAGCTTCTTTTGTTTATTCCGTTACGCTTCTTTAATTAATTTTTGAGATGTAATAGGCATGACTTGGGCTTATTCTTTTGGATAATATCGTAAATATTCGTGGATGACAAATAAAGTCTTGTTTCTTAAGGTATTATATTAGTGCTCTCATGATATGAATGATTTTAGAATGTAATGCCGTCCAGGGTGTGTTTTGGGGCGTTACAAAAACCTTTAATAATTTTAACACCCAAACTTCTCAGAGTATTGAAGATATCAAGAGTCATCTAGCTAAGTTGACTCACTCTCTCAGTATACCAGAAAAGAGAAAATTTTCATCTCAGCCTAAACCTCTGCAAAGTCAAAATCAAGCTAATGTTATATCCTTTGAACCTTCTCCAAGTGAAGTACAAGCAATCACAACGTTAAGAAGTGGTAAAATCATTGACAAAACTATTCAACCTAAAATTTGAAAGAAAATACGGAAGTCAATTCTTGTTAATGAATCACTTGAACTTGAACCTTTAATTGAAAAGCTACCGGAAGTACAAAATAAAAAAGATCAACCATGTCCTATTCCTTTACCTTTTCCTCAAAGAGTCAAGAAACCTACATCTGAAAAAGATCAATTTGAAATTTTCAAGTTTTTTAAACAAGTCAAGATTAACATTCCTTTATTAGATGTCATTAAACGGGTTCCAGCTTATGCTAAATTTTTAAAAGATCTTTGCACAATAAAAAGAAAAAAAAATGTACCAAAGAAAGCATTCATAACTGAACAAGTCAGCACTATAATACAGCATAATACTCTTCTTAAGTACAAAAATCCAGGAAGTCCAACAGTCTCATGCATTATTGAAAATTTCTGAATTGAAGAAGCTCTGCTAGATCTTGGAGCCAGCAGTAACTTAATGCCATATTTAGTGTATACACAATTAGGATTAAGCGAACTAAAATCCACTAGTGTTACACTAAAATTAGCAAACAGATCAATAAAAACTCTACAAGGGATTGTGGAAAATGTTATCATCCAAGTTGATCAATTTTATTTCCCAACAGATTTTATTATAATAGATACACAACCAATTTTTCATGCATCTTCATACATACCTATTATTCTAGGTTGACCATTCCTAGTTACATCAAATGCATTGATTAATTGTAGAAATGAAATCATGAAACTTTCATTTGGAAACATAACCTTGGAATTAAATGTTTTTAACATTGCAAAACAACTTAGAGAAGAAGATGAAGTGCATGAAATAAATTGTGTTAAGTTATTAACACAAATTTTTTTTGAGGAAGTTTTTCTGGGAAAAGAATTATATACATTAGAATCTATATCTGATAATGAATCTAAAAATATCAAAAAACCAGAATGTGAAAGTCGGTTACCTAAAACTGTAGATTCCAATGTCAAAATCTTTAAACTTGATTTAAAACCACTTCCAACCAATCTAAAATATGTTTTCTTAGACAAAGATGAAGTTCATCCAGTAATCATATCATCGAATTTATCTGAAAGTCAAGAAAAAAGAATTAACAAGAATATTGAAAAATCATCAATGTGTTCTTGGATGGACAATAGCTGATATAAAAGGTATAAGCCCATTTCTGTGTACTCATTGTATATATATAGAAGAAAATGCTAAACCATCTCGTCAAATGCAAAGAAGATTAAATCCACACTTAAAAGAGGTAGTTCGCAATGAAGTACTTAAACTATTAGATGCAAAAATTATCTATCATATATCTGATAGTAAATGGGTTAGTCTTGCACAAGTAGCTCCAAAAAAGTCTGATGTTACTGTAATACAAAATAAAGAAAATAAATTAGTCCCAATACGTACAATCACAAGTTGGCGTGTATGTATTGACTATTGTAAGCTAAATGAGAGAGAGAGAGAGAGAGCAGTTTAAAAGCAATCATGACTCTTTGTTGTCTCCCTCTCGCATCTCCCCTCTGCTCTCTCCCTTCCAATAGATTCCAGTATAGCAGTTCTTATTGTACTAGTGTTTTGTTGACATGAATTTGTATAGTGGTTTGCTAAGAACCCATATTTATAGTGACGCACACACATAGCTGAGCCTACAAATCTTGAATCATATAACATAATATTGGAATTTGGACTGAGCTGCGTTGAGTCTCCCTATCCTCACTGTTGTGGTGTATGCACTCCTGCTTTTGCCATACAAGATCCTAGGATGCATGCAATTTGTTTATGTTCAGGCTTAAACGATTTAGGTCATAAGTGCATGTATTCATACATTGACTCCACCATACTCCTGCAATCTAATGCATGTGGATGAGAAATTTGTTAGTGTCCAAATTTGTGTTCATTGGTGTATTGAAGAGACGTTTAAGGTAGAATGTAGGGGTTACAAAATGTATTGCGAGCTCTGTTTAGCATGCATCGGAGACATGTTAATAAAGATATTGGTAGCTTCATCTTGTCGAAGTATTAGTACTCTTTTTTGGGGGTCTGCCCATAGTTTGATNATAACTGAACAAGTCAGCACTATAATACAGCATAATACTCTTCTTAAGTACAAAAATCCAGGAAGTCCAACAGTCTCATGCATTATTGAAAATTTCTGAATTGAAGAAGCTCTGCTAGATCTTGGAGCCAGCAGTAACTTAATGCCATATTTAGTGTATACACAATTAGGATTAAGCGAACTAAAATCCACTAGTGTTACACTAAAATTAGCAAACAGATCAATAAAAACTCTACAAGGGATTGTGGAAAATGTTATCATCCAAGTTGATCAATTTTATTTCCCAACAGATTTTATTATAATAGATACACAACCAATTTTTCATGCATCTTCATACATACCTATTATTCTAGGTTGACCATTCCTAGTTACATCAAATGCATTGATTAATTGTAGAAATGAAATCATGAAACTTTCATTTGGAAACATAACCTTGGAATTAAATGTTTTTAACATTGCAAAACAACTTAGAGAAGAAGATGAAGTGCATGAAATAAATTGTGTTAAGTTATTAACACAAATTTTTTTTGAGGAAGTTTTTCTGGGAAAAGAATTATATACATTAGAATCTATATCTGATAATGAATCTAAAAATATCAAAAAACCAGAATGTGAAAGTCGGTTACCTAAAACTGTAGATTCCAATGTCAAAATCTTTAAACTTGATTTAAAACCACTTCCAACCAATCTAAAATATGTTTTCTTAGACAAAGATGAAGTTCATCCAGTAATCATATCATCGAATTTATCTGAAAGTCAAGAAAAAAGAATTAACAAGAATATTGAAAAATCATCAATGTGTTCTTGGATGGACAATAGCTGATATAAAAGGTATAAGCCCATTTCTGTGTACTCATTGTATATATATAGAAGAAAATGCTAAACCATCTCGTCAAATGCAAAGAAGATTAAATCCACACTTAAAAGAGGTAGTTCGCAATGAAGTACTTAAACTATTAGATGCAAAAATTATCTATCATATATCTGATAGTAAATGGGTTAGTCTTGCACAAGTAGCTCCAAAAAAGTCTGATGTTACTGTAATACAAAATAAAGAAAATAAATTAGTCCCAATACGTACAATCACAAGTTGGCGTGTATGTATTGACTATTGTAAGCTAAATGAGAGAGAGAGAGAGAGAGCAGTTTAAAAGCAATCATGACTCTTTGTTGTCTCCCTCTCGCATCTCCCCTCTGCTCTCTCCCTTCCAATAGATTCCAGTATAGCAGTTCTTATTGTACTAGTGTTTTGTTGACATGAATTTGTATAGTGGTTTGCTAAGAACCCATATTTATAGTGACGCACACACATAGCTGAGCCTACAAATCTTGAATCATATAACATAATATTGGAATTTGGACTGAGCTGCGTTGAGTCTCCCTATCCTCACTGTTGTGGTGTATGCACTCCTGCTTTTGCCATACAAGATCCTAGGATGCATGCAATTTGTTTATGTTCAGGCTTAAACGATTTAGGTCATAAGTGCATGTATTCATACATTGACTCCACCATACTCCTGCAATCTAATGCATGTGGATGAGAAATTTGTTAGTGTCCAAATTTGTGTTCATTGGTGTATTGAAGAGACGTTTAAGGTAGAATGTAGGGGTTACAAAATGTATTGCGAGCTCTGTTTAGCATGCATCGGAGACATGTTAATAAAGATATTGGTAGCTTCATCTTGTCGAAGTATTAGTACTCTTTTTTGGGGGTCTGCCCATAGTTTGATTTGAAAATGGATCTAGCAAAGCCAATATGATTCTCTGGTACAAAAGAAAAAAATCAAGTTGAAGGATTTATATTGAATGTCGAGCTTATGTTGAGGGAACAACATGGGAATTTCTCTTTGGAGATTTTGCTTTAGAAATGAGTATGTTGTTCATTCCCCACACCATCATACCCCTGGACACGCTTACTATCCATTGAAAGTGTTTGAGGACATCATGAGAACACGCCATTCCCATGATGTTAGGCATGAAAGTTGCATTCATATTAAGAAGAATTGACAGTGAAGGTGGTGTCTTTTTGTTGTTTTGGTGGATTTTAAAGTTATATGGTAATAGTACTCTTTTATGTAGATAGTCTGCTGATCCATGACATTTTATTGATAACTATTGTTGTATTTTCAGTTAAAATTGTGTGTATTATACAGTATACATGTCGTCTCAATTGTTTGATCTAGAAAATGTAATCAAATAAGAAAAGCAAGAAAGATTTTGTGTTGCAGCTGTGTTGCCAAGAAAGGGGAGGTGGCAGGCAGGCAGGCTGGGTGTAGAGGACAACAAGTGTTTTATGTATTTGTTTTGTCAAGTGCGGAACAAATATAAGTGCTTTTCAATACGACGATAGGGAAGGTCGCTTACTTCTAGCTGAGAATAGAGACCACGGTGGGGACTGAGGGATCTATGTACAANATTCCTAGTTACATCAAATGCATTGATTAATTGTAGAAATGAAATCATGAAACTTTCATTTGGAAACATAACCTTGGAATTAAATGTTTTTAACATTGCAAAACAACTTAGAGAAGAAGATGAAGTGCATGAAATAAATTGTGTTAAGTTATTAACACAAATTTTTTTTGAGGAAGTTTTTCTGGGAAAAGAATTATATACATTAGAATCTATATCTGATAATGAATCTAAAAATATCAAAAAACCAGAATGTGAAAGTCGGTTACCTAAAACTGTAGATTCCAATGTCAAAATCTTTAAACTTGATTTAAAACCACTTCCAACCAATCTAAAATATGTTTTCTTAGACAAAGATGAAGTTCATCCAGTAATCATATCATCGAATTTATCTGAAAGTCAAGAAAAAAGAATTAACAAGAATATTGAAAAATCATCAATGTGTTCTTGGATGGACAATAGCTGATATAAAAGGTATAAGCCCATTTCTGTGTACTCATTGTATATATATAGAAGAAAATGCTAAACCATCTCGTCAAATGCAAAGAAGATTAAATCCACACTTAAAAGAGGTAGTTCGCAATGAAGTACTTAAACTATTAGATGCAAAAATTATCTATCATATATCTGATAGTAAATGGGTTAGTCTTGCACAAGTAGCTCCAAAAAAGTCTGATGTTACTGTAATACAAAATAAAGAAAATAAATTAGTCCCAATACGTACAATCACAAGTTGGCGTGTATGTATTGACTATTGTAAGCTAAATGAGAGAGAGAGAGAGAGAGCAGTTTAAAAGCAATCATGACTCTTTGTTGTCTCCCTCTCGCATCTCCCCTCTGCTCTCTCCCTTCCAATAGATTCCAGTATAGCAGTTCTTATTGTACTAGTGTTTTGTTGACATGAATTTGTATAGTGGTTTGCTAAGAACCCATATTTATAGTGACGCACACACATAGCTGAGCCTACAAATCTTGAATCATATAACATAATATTGGAATTTGGACTGAGCTGCGTTGAGTCTCCCTATCCTCACTGTTGTGGTGTATGCACTCCTGCTTTTGCCATACAAGATCCTAGGATGCATGCAATTTGTTTATGTTCAGGCTTAAACGATTTAGGTCATAAGTGCATGTATTCATACATTGACTCCACCATACTCCTGCAATCTAATGCATGTGGATGAGAAATTTGTTAGTGTCCAAATTTGTGTTCATTGGTGTATTGAAGAGACGTTTAAGGTAGAATGTAGGGGTTACAAAATGTATTGCGAGCTCTGTTTAGCATGCATCGGAGACATGTTAATAAAGATATTGGTAGCTTCATCTTGTCGAAGTATTAGTACTCTTTTTTGGGGGTCTGCCCATAGTTTGATTTGAAAATGGATCTAGCAAAGCCAATATGATTCTCTGGTACNAGTGCTCTCATGATATGAATGATTTTAGAATGTAATGCCGTCCAGGGTGTGTTTTGGGGCGTTACAAAAACCTTTAATAATTTTAACACCCAAACTTCTCAGAGTATTGAAGATATCAAGAGTCATCTAGCTAAGTTGACTCACTCTCTCAGTATACCAGAAAAGAGAAAATTTTCATCTCAGCCTAAACCTCTGCAAAGTCAAAATCAAGCTAATGTTATATCCTTTGAACCTTCTCCAAGTGAAGTACAAGCAATCACAACGTTAAGAAGTGGTAAAATCATTGACAAAACTATTCAACCTAAAATTTGAAAGAAAATACGGAAGTCAATTCTTGTTAATGAATCACTTGAACTTGAACCTTTAATTGAAAAGCTACCGGAAGTACAAAATAAAAAAGATCAACCATGTCCTATTCCTTTACCTTTTCCTCAAAGAGTCAAGAAACCTACATCTGAAAAAGATCAATTTGAAATTTTCAAGTTTTTTAAACAAGTCAAGATTAACATTCCTTTATTAGATGTCATTAAACGGGTTCCAGCTTATGCTAAATTTTTAAAAGATCTTTGCACAATAAAAAGAAAAAAAAATGTACCAAAGAAAGCATTCATAACTGAACAAGTCAGCACTATAATACAGCATAATACTCTTCTTAAGTACAAAAATCCAGGAAGTCCAACAGTCTCATGCATTATTGAAAATTTCTGAATTGAAGAAGCTCTGCTAGATCTTGGAGCCAGCAGTAACTTAATGCCATATTTAGTGTATACACAATTAGGATTAAGCGAACTAAAATCCACTAGTGTTACACTAAAATTAGCAAACAGATCAATAAAAACTCTACAAGGGATTGTGGAAAATGTTATCATCCAAGTTGATCAATTTTATTTCCCAACAGATTTTATTATAATAGATACACAACCAATTTTTCATGCATCTTCATACATACCTATTATTCTAGGTTGACCATTCCTAGTTACATCAAATGCATTGATTAATTGTAGAAATGAAATCATGAAACTTTCATTTGGAAACATAACCTTGGAATTAAATGTTTTTAACATTGCAAAACAACTTAGAGAAGAAGATGAAGTGCATGAAATAAATTGTGTTAAGTTATTAACACAAATTTTTTTTGAGGAAGTTTTTCTGGGAAAAGAATTATATACATTAGAATCTATATCTGATAATGAATCTAAAAATATCAAAAAACCAGAATGTGAAAGTCGGTTACCTAAAACTGTAGATTCCAATGTCAAAATCTTTAAACTTGATTTAAAACCACTTCCAACCAATCTAAAATATGTTTTCTTAGACAAAGATGAAGTTCATCCAGTAATCATATCATCGAATTTATCTGAAAGTCAAGAAAAAAGAATTAACAAGAATATTGAAAAATCATCAATGTGTTCTTGGATGGACAATAGCTGATATAAAAGGTATAAGCCCATTTCTGTGTACTCATTGTATATATATAGAAGAAAATGCTAAACCATCTCGTCAAATGCAAAGAAGATTAAATCCACACTTAAAAGAGGTAGTTCGCAATGAAGTACTTAAACTATTAGATGCAAAAATTATCTATCATATATCTGATAGTAAATGGGTTAGTCTTGCACAAGTAGCTCCAAAAAAGTCTGATGTTACTGTAATACAAAATAAAGAAAATAAATTAGTCCCAATACGTACAATCACAAGTTGGCGTGTATGTATTGACTATTGTAAGCTAAATGAGAGAGAGAGAGAGAGAGCAGTTTAAAAGCAATCATGACTCTTTGTTGTCTCCCTCTCGCATCTCCCCTCTGCTCTCTCCCTTCCAATAGATTCCAGTATAGCAGTTCTTATTGTACTAGTGTTTTGTTGACATGAATTTGTATAGTGGTTTGCTAAGAACCCATATTTATAGTGACACACACACATAGCTGAGCCTACAAATCTTGAATCATATAACATAATATTGGAATTTGGACTGAGCTGCGTTGAGTCTCCCTATCCTCACTGTTGTGGTGTATGCACTCCTGCTTTTGCCATACAAGATCCTAGGATGCATGCAATTTGTTTATGTTCAGGCTTAAACGATTTAGGTCATAAGTGCATGTATTCATACATTGACTCCACCATACTCCTGCAATCTAATGCATGTGGATGAGAAATTTGTTAGTGTCCAAATTTGTGTTCATTGGTGTATTGAAGAGACGTTTAAGGTAGAATGTAGGGGTTACAAAATGTATTGCGAGCTCTGTTTAGCATGCATCGGAGACATGTTAATAAAGATATTGGTAGCTTCATCTTGTCGAAGTATTAGTACTCTTTTTTGGGGGTCTGCCCATAGTTTGATTTGAAAATGGATCTAGCAAAGCCAATATGATTCTCTGGTACAAAAGAAAAAAATCAAGTTGAAGGATTTATATTGAATGTCGAGCTTATGTTGAGGGAACAACATGGGAATTTCTCTTTGGAGATTTTGCTTTAGAAATGAGTATGTTGTTCATTCCCCACACCATCATACCCCTGGACACGCTTACTATCCATTGAAAGTGTTTGAGGACATCATGAGAACACGCCATTCCCATGATGTTAGGCATGAAAGTTGCATTCATATTAAGAAGAATTGACAGTGAAGGTGGTGTCTTTTTGTTGTTTTGGTGGATTTTAAAGTTATATGGTAATAGTACTCTTTTATGTAGATAGTCTGCTGATCCATGACATTTTATTGATAACTATTGTTGTATTTTCAGTTAAAATTGTGTGTATTATACAGTATACATGTCGTCTCAATTGTTTGATCTAGAAAATGTAATCAAATAAGAAAAGCAAGAAAGATTTTGTGTTGCAGCTGTGTTGCCAAGAAAGGGGAGGTGGCAGGCAGGCAGGCTGGGTGTAGAGGACAACAAGTGTTTTATGTATTTGTTTTGTCAAGTGCGGAACAAATATAAGTGCTTTTCAATACGACGATAGGGAAGGTCGCTTACTTCTAGCTGAGAATAGAGACCACGGTGGGGACTGAGGGATCTATGTACAAAGCCAAGATGTGGAAGCCTAACTGATCTTTTATTTGATATTTGTAAAAATGTTACTTGTTATTCATTTTATTATTTGGTAGGGGTAATTTTACAAACATGTTTCTTTCTTTTTTTGATACTAGTTGATGTACACGTGCTTTGCACGTGAATTATTTAGAGTTATAGTTGTAGTTTTTTAATCATATAAATACGAAAACAAGTATGTACAAAATTCTATTATTCACATTGTTTATATTTTAAATTGAGCAAATAATTAATGTTTCACTAAACACTAGGTTTAGGTTGAGTAAACTCAATATGATCAATTAGTGTTACAAAATCTAATTTCTTAAAATGATCAAACTCAAGTTTAATTTCTCAATAAGAAATGGATACATCAATTTCAATAACTGAAGAGCACGATTCTTGTTTTAAATTTGTTCTTTCTTCGGTGCAAAAGATTCATATCCTAGATGATTTATGAAAAAGATGAACAACAATCTTCACCTTGTTATAGGCAAAGGAAGGTAGAAGATAGTCACGCATGTGAGTTAGGACGTTCTCAAATATAATATTAAACTAAGCCATTGAGGATGTTTATTGATCTATTCTTTTAGCACCCCAAATCTTGTTGTCGTGAGATCATCAACCTATTTTTCTTGGTTCATCTTTTTTTGTGAGATGTATGGTCTATTGTGTTCTTGAATTTGTACCAAACCATTGACATTTTCTAAGGTAATTACAAGCACTATAAAAATTCAGTAACTCTTTGATAAGATATACTGAATACACATGACGACAGAACTCTGTGGAACTTCCTAAGGGAATTTGAGGGATTGCCCCTTAATTGAGATAATAAAATTAGAGAAATTCTAGTTTATAGCAAAAAAATCGAATTAGTAGGATCATAAACAAATATTAGCACAAATTTACTTGGTATGTAGCAGCAAGTGGATTGAGTCTAAACTTATGGCAGCATTTATTGGCAACATTAAGTTTCCTCAACTTTGACCCTCAGAATTCAACTATAGCATTAAACACATTCAATCAAACATAGGCAAAAGCACAAATTCTAACATATTAGTCAGTGGATAGAGTTTCAGTAACATCTACATCAATTTAAGTGAGACTGTTAACAAAAATATTAAACAAAAAAATAAAGCAATTCAAATCCGTGATAGAATACATAGTACCAATCATAATACAAACCAGTTCATTAAATCCAGCAGTTATTAATTCATACCACGGTTCCCCAAAGTTCATTGTTGTTTTTATTTCATACCATTTTACTAAATGCTAGATTTCAGTCAAGGATGTGCGCTACTTGGACATATATGAACTTCTATATCAGTATAAAATTATTTTCAATTCTAATTTTGATTTTATTATTTTAATTACACAAATAATTACCCGATGGGATGATAGCTTCTGAAATTTGCAAGGAAAAGATATTTATATATATACTTAATACTTTGACTAAGTCACAAACATTTATTCTAGATCTTATAAAAGAAATTCAAGATTCGGATTCTAAAAATAAAACTATTGAAAAATATTTAAAGATAAATCTAGAAGAAAAAAAGACCTAATTTGTCTCAATTGTATTCCTTAAATGAAGTCCTTAATAGAACTGAAAGTGACATAAGTAATAACCCACTCCATATAAAGGAAGTCTTACCTATTACGGTTTAAGATTTAAAGAAAGAAGTTCATAATATAAAAGAAGACATAAAAATCATAAAGGCTAGACTCTTAACTTTAGAAAAATTGCCACTCACAAATATATATATACTGTTTGTGATTTGCTTCAGGTTTTCGATACCATAGGTACCTCTGTCTGTGGTGTTAGGTTAATACTTTTACAAGTAAGTCATGTTAGTGTTAGGTAGTTTTTTTTTTTTGATTAATTAAAAAAGAGGTGGGGGCAAGGAAGAGAACCCAACGACCACCTCGATAGGCCCTCACCGGTGGGATCATAAGGTATTGTCAGGGTTATGTTCATGTTGAGGGGTTATTTCAACTTTTCTTTTCTGCAACAATCTAGTGAGAAAAAAGATTAAAAGCTCTAATGAATTGTTAGTTTTACATTTTTTTTTAAATAATCTAATGAGCAGTCTTATTAGAGTTCCTGCCCATAAACTTAAACAGAATGTAAAATTAAATTGCACATTCTAGCATGTGTGTGATATCCCATTCACAGATTTTTCAATTGGTTTATACCAATAGGTCTTTGGTCCAATGATACTTCTTACTTTGTGAAAATTTTGTCTTCTTGAGGTCAAGGGTTTAAGTCCCCTTTTCCCTCCCGTCCTCCTAAAAAAAAAAGTTGTTAAAAAAAAAAAGAAAAAAAAAATTAGTTTATAGGTTTGCTTTTGTCTTTCATTGCAGTCTCTTCCTCTTGATTAAATACTAAATCTATTTTGATTTCTTTCTAGAGACTTTTTCTTCTTATTACTTTCCATTGCCCTTTCTTGATCAAGTGTTAGAAAGAATAGTTGGTCATGCATTCTATTATTTTTTAGATGGATATTCAAGTTATAATCAAATTAAAATTGCAATAGAAGATCAAGAAAAAACTACATTTACATGTCCTTTTGGTACTTTTTCATATAAAAGGATGTTTTTTAGACTATGTAATACTCCATCTACCTTTCAACGTTGTATGCTAAGTATATTTAGTGATATGGTAGAACGATATCTAGAAGTCTTTATGGATGATTTTTCAGTATGTGGGGATTCACTTCATATATGTTTGGAAAATCTTGAAAAAGTGCTCATTCGATGTGAACAAACAAACCTTGTCTTAAATTGGAAAAAATGTAATTTTATGGTTACACAACGTATTGTTTTAGGTCATGTAGTGTCCAAAAAAGGAATCGAAGTTGATAAATCAAAAATTAATCTGATAGCTAATCTGCCTTCACCAAAAATAGTAAAAGATATTCGCTTGTTTTTAGGTCATACAGGATTTTATAGAAGATTCATAAAAAATTTTAGTTTAATATCTAAGCCTATATGTAATCTTTTATGACAGGATACATGATTTGAATGGATTAATACATGTCAATTAGCATTTGATAAATTAAAAAACAAGTTTATTTCTACACCTATCATGCAACCTTCTGACTGGTCGTTGCCTTCTAAAGTAATGTGTGATGCAAGTGATTATGCAGCAAGAGTTGTACTAGGTCAAAGAAAAGATAAAAAATCATATGTTATTTACTATGCAAGTANACCACCTCGATAGGCCCTCACCGGTGGGATCATAAGGTATTGTCAGGGTTATGTTCATGTTGAGGGGTTATTTCAACTTTTCTTTTCTGCAACAATCTAGTGAGAAAAAAGATTAAAAGCTCTAATGAATTGTTAGTTTTACATTTTTTTTTAAATAATCTAATGAGCAGTCTTATTAGAGTTCCTGCCCATAAACTTAAACAGAATGTAAAATTAAATTGCACATTCTAGCATGTGTGTGATATCCCATTCACAGATTTTTCAATTGGTTTATACCAATAGGTCTTTGGTCCAATGATACTTCTTACTTTGTGAAAATTTTGTCTTCTTGAGGTCAAGGGTTTAAGTCCCCTTTTCCCTCCCGTCCTCCTAAAAAAAAAAGTTGTTAAAAAAAAAAAGAAAAAAAAAATTAGTTTATAGGTTTGCTTTTGTCTTTCATTGCAGTCTCTTCCTCTTGATTAAATACTAAATCTATTTTGATTTCTTTCTAGAGACTTTTTCTTCTTATTACTTTCCATTGCCCTTTCTTGATCAAGTGTTAGAAAGAATAGTTGGTCATGCATTCTATTATTTTTTAGATGGATATTCAAGTTATAATCAAATTAAAATTGCAATAGAAGATCAAGAAAAAACTACATTTACATGTCCTTTTGGTACTTTTTCATATAAAAGGATGTTTTTTAGACTATGTAATACTCCATCTACCTTTCAACGTTGTATGCTAAGTATATTTAGTGATATGGTAGAACGATATCTAGAAGTCTTTATGGATGATTTTTCAGTATGTGGGGATTCACTTCATATATGTTTGGAAAATCTTGAAAAAGTGCTCATTCGATGTGAACAAACAAACCTTGTCTTAAATTGGAAAAAATGTAATTTTATGGTTACACAACGTATTGTTTTAGGTCATGTAGTGTCCAAAAAAGGAATCGAAGTTGATAAATCAAAAATTAATCTGATAGCTAATCTGCCTTCACCAAAAATAGTAAAAGATATTCGCTTGTTTTTAGGTCATACAGGATTTTATAGAAGATTCATAAAAAATTTTAGTTTAATATCTAAGCCTATATGTAATCTTTTATGACAGGATACATGATTTGAATGGATTAATACATGTCAATTAGCATTTGATAAATTAAAAAACAAGTTTATTTCTACACCTATCATGCAACCTTCTGACTGGTCGTTGCCTTCTAAAGTAATGTGTGATGCAAGTGATTATGCAGCAAGAGTTGTACTAGGTCAAAGAAAAGATAAAAAATCATATGTTATTTACTATGCAAGTAAAACTCTGAATGATTTACAAATGAACTATTCAACCACAGAGAAAGAATTACTTCTTGTCGTATTTGCATGAGATAAATTCCATTCATATATGGTTGGATCATCAATTGTTGTATTTACAGATCATGCAGCTTTAAAATACTTACTTACCAAGAAAGATGCTAAACCACGTCTCCTACGTTGCAAATTGTTACTAAAAGAATTTGATCTAATCATTAAAGATAAGAAAGGAGTAGAGAATGTGGTAGCAGATCATTTGTCAATGCTAAATTATGAAATAAAGAAAGAATCAACTCCAATTAAAGAAACCTTTTCCAGATCAACAACTATTAGCAATAATAGAAGTACCATGGTATGCAGATATAGCTAATTATTCAGTCACCAGTATTATTCCTTCTAATTATACCTATTTTGATAGAAATAAATTTCTAAGTGAAGTACACAATTTTTTCTAGGAAGATCCTTATCTGTTAAAATATTGTAAAGATCAAATCATAAGACGTTGTGTACGTAATCATGAAATAAGTCAGGTAATTCAATTTTGTCACTCTAAAGCTTGTGTAGGGCATTTTGCTTCAAAGAAAATTATTGCTAAAATTCTGCAGTGTGAATTTTATTGACTAACTCTTTTTAAAGATGTTCATATCTTTTATTTAAATTGTGATAGATGACAAAGAATGGAAAATATTTCAAAAAAGAATATGATACCTTTGAACCCAATTTTAATCATTGAAATTTTTTATTGTTGGAGCATCAATTTTATTGGTCCATTTCCCCCATCTTTTGGATATCTGTATATTTTAGTTGCAGCTAACTATGTCTCTAAATGAGTAGAGGCAATTCTATGTTGAAATAATGATCAAAGAATAGTAATTAAGTTTTTGAAAGAAAATATTTTGTCCAGATTTAAAATTCCTCGAACTATTATAAGTGACGGTGGATTAAATTTTTGTAATAAAGTTTTTGAAAATCTTATGGAAAAATACTCGATTTCAAATAAAATATTCACTCCGTATCATCCATAGACAAGTGGAAGTTGAATAAGCTAATAGGGAGATAAAATATTTTTTAGAAGACATAGTAAATCCAGATCGTAAAGATTAGTCCTTAAGATTAACTGATGCGCTTTGGGCTTACCGTACTGCATATAAAACGACTTTAGGAATGTCTCCTTATCGATTAGTATATGAAAAATCATGTCATGTTCCTGTAGAATTAGAATATCGAGCATATTGGGCAATCAAAATGATGAATTTTGATATATACAAAGCTGGAGTAGCTCGCAAACTTCAAATAAATGAATTCGCGAATTAAAAAATGAAGCTTATGAAAATGCAAAGATTGCAAAATCAAGAACAAAAATTTTTCATGATAAAAATATCATGCGAAAATCATTTGAACCGTCTTAAGAAGTACTATTGTACAAAGGTTCATTTATTTCCTGGAAAATTAAGATCAAGATGGACAGGTCTTTATATTGTCAAGCAAGTTTTTGATTATGGAGCAATTCAAATTGAAAATCCATTAACTGGAAATGTTTTTAAAATCAATGGTTAAAGACTTAAATCATATTATGATGGATTTACTCAAGATATAACTGTTGTACAACTTTTTGATCCTGTTTATATACTCTAAAAAATAAATTGTTACTTAATTCTCAATAATATTACTAATTAGTTGTAATTTATTTGGCAGAGTAAATCTCTTGAGTAACAGCCAGATATCCCAATCGGTGAAACGACAACAGATTGTCGGGTTTTATTATCAATGTTTACTATCACTGTTTTTACATTGCAAATAATGTTTAAATTAAGTTGGGTAGGTATGGGTGTGAATTTATTATTTGTATTTAGAATAGTAATTATGTTTTCAATTTGTTTGTCTTTGTGACTAGAAGACATTAAAGAACTAGATAGAGAGTCGGTTTTTAATTTACTTATTCAGTTAAAATAAAAATAATAAAAATAATATTAATATAAAAATAAATATATATATATATATATGTATATATATATGTTTTGTACAATGGATGAAAAACTATTTTGGTGAAGTTTAATGCAACTGTCATCTTCCAAAAAATATTCATGCATTGATCATGAAAAAAGCTAGAAGAGTAAGAAATTTAGAAAATTTTCAAAGTCAACCAATACCTCTGTGTGGAAAAATTATATTTGTCAAACACCGACAAGCAAATCATCTCGGTGGTTGTGTAAGATGTGGTCGTTCAGAACATTTAAGACAATATAATCAGTGTGCGGAACCAATTTCAGGTCGAGCGTTAGATCGTCTCCGGTTGATTAGGTATGGGCAGAGTAAGGAGTACCCTGAGACGCTATTCTATTCTACCCCAATGTTAACAAGATACGTAAGAAATGAAGTCAACTGTATTACTGGTAATATTGATCCAGACAGTTCTGACTCTAAATCAGTATGACCAAAATAATTTTGGAAGAATTGTACATAATTGTAAATAAATAAATGTACATGATTGTACATACTTGTGAATAACTATAAATAAATATAAATAACTATAAATTAATTAGGAAAATCAGTAAATAATTAATAACAAATAAAAAATAAAAAACCACCAATTTTTGACAAGAAAAAAAAGAGTGGTTAGCAAAAGTTTAGTGGAATATATAAAATTGTATTTTATTTACTGTAGGAATTTAAAGGAACAAATTGCAGAAAATCAGAAAGTCAGCAATGCAGTGCACAAAGCAAAAAATCGAAACATGGCATCGTCTGAACGGTGGGCCAGGTGTCCGGACGGTAGTGCCTTTATATATATACTCCGGCATGCAGAAACCGTTCATTTCAATTCCCTCGCAAATAGAAATTCGAACATAGCCAAAAATCAGCAAGAAAACTCCCTCAAATCTGTAATATTCAACCGTTTTCGTCAAATTTGTTCCAATTATCCACTTACCCACCACATATTGAAGATATATGTCGATTAAAATAAACTGAAACGGAGCATTTGAAGAGAAATCAAGAAAAAGATAGATTCGAGACGAAAAACAAGGAGATCTTTGAGTCGGGCATAGAGAGATCAACCCAAGCAACCTCAAGCACCTCCACAATAACCAAGACCGGGGAATATCTTTAACAAGGTGATGTTTGAAAATTTTGAGCAGCAGGCCTAGTATGATGCTAACTTTCTGATCAAAACTATTATTTCTGAAAGGCCAGTTATTTATGAGGATTTTGAGAACATAGGAATCAGACAAACTCTTAATACAAGAGGATGGTTACATTATGTTAGATTTCTTGTTCCTGCTTATAAATGCTTAGTTCGTGAATTTTATAGTAATGCTTAGATAATTGAAGAAAGGTAATTGTGTGCATTCATACAGAGTATAGTTTTTCAAGTTACACCGGATATTATAGCCGATTTCTTTCAACCCATGCCTAGACCAGAGAACCCGCAATACCCCAACACTGAATTACCTAATTTGTAACACCCCGCATTTTCTTTTATATATGTATATAGATATATAGTAAATAACTGTTGTAAAAATGGGGATATGTGTAGTGATGTGTGTTTGAATTTGGTAGAATGAAAAAGGGATGAACAGTGCACTGGCTATAACATCAAGCTCGATTTCGACCTTGATGCAGTCCATATCTCTCAAAACTTAAAACATGAAATTTGTAGAGCTCTCTCTTAGGATTCCATATCACCTTGAATCATCTCAATCGGAACTAGGAGGAAGGAGTTATGTCCATATTACGAAGTAGTGTCTACACTGTCCAAAAATCTGTCCGGCAGACTACCTTTCGCTAATTTCATCATAACTCTTTATTGGAAAGTCCGAATTGTGTACCGTTATTTTTGTTAGAACCCTAACTCGTATATCTTTCCAACCATATAGGTTACACCTCCTAGAAATACCTGAGTCAAATCAGTTTATTCTATGAAGTTGACCAAAAATCTGCACAATGGTGCTCCTTGGATAGTAAAGGGTTGTGCTTTCTTATTAGACCTTGAAGGTGTAAAACCCCATATGTTTACATTAATATATTAATGTACTTGTTTAGTGATTCTTCTATATGTAATGACTTAAGAATAAACCATATATATAT
>CAUOFW020002835.1:2041127-2053864 GCA_963454935.2 Ilex paraguariensis
TGGATGCCTAGAGTTATATTTCTTTTGTACTAGACTAGAGAGTTTATTTTGAAATCATGTAAAGTCTAGTATTTTGTTATTTCACTGCAAGTGTAATTTAATTCTTTTGGGAATATATTTGTCATACTTGGCCTATTCTTTTGGGATGGCATTGTGGATATGACATATGATGAATGAAGGTTTATTTTATGATGGATAAATAGACCCGGTGTGGTCAATAGTTATGCATATGTGGACCCGGTGTGGTCAATTGTAATATAATTGTACAGGTTGTGTTTTGGGTAAAGCTCCCCGTACAAAGGAGACTCTGCCCAAATTTTGTTAAAATATGAATGGTTGATGAATGAACTTTCGTCGTGATGAATTTACGTAATGCTCTCATGGGGTGAATGGTTTTTAGAATGTAATGTCACCCAAGGGGGTTTTTGGGACGTTACATAATTTGAGTGTTATAGGGAGAGAAGTAACAGGTAACCCAGAATTTGCTTAGGGTAGACCAAACAAATACATAAAGTAAGGACACCTGACTGACAAATACCGCATTTTGAATTTGATAACAGTGAACAGTTTGCTGCCCCAAGCCCAAAAAAATCAAATCTACACTAAGCAAGCTTATTTCTTATATGCATTTGGGATGGGACACATAATTGACTTGGTGAACTTGATCATGGACCAAATGTTACTTATAGTAGATAGAAAAAAAACCTCACTCCCCTATGCTATGTTAGTTCTCAGCTATGCGGGAACGAGGTCGTGATCATTGATCCTATATGGAAGATAGTGGACCATTTTGGATCATTAGATAAAACTTCATTGAAAAAAGGTCATGGAGGACAACTTGAAGAACAACCAGAGGTACCCCCTCCACCACAAGAGGAGCCATTCCAAGGCCCTGAAGAGTTATTCCACTAGAACAACAGCAGCCATAAGAGGATCAACCATACATATTTGTGGATGACAGGACTGACTGACAAATTCTACTAGGATTGGAGACCACAGTCATCAACGTATGGATGATTATGAACAAAACCAAGCAGAAAATCTTGAGGCTACTGAGAGAACGTTTTGGAGGAGGACCTTCTACTTCCTAAAAATTGGAAATTCTACACAAAACTTGCTATCTTTCACTCAGTTTTTAAATTATTCACTTTTACTTATGCACTTGAACTTTAATTTATGTCTTGTACTTGTTTGCTTTTAACTGAATTGTCTTGAACGTATGTGTGTTTTAAACTTAATTGTTTTGAACTAATGTATGTTAAGTGACTTGATCCGAAATGTGTACACCTAAGTGCAGGCGGTCGAGCTGTATTAATAATCTGGTTAAGTCTGGAGTCGAATCCACAGGAAACTATGATTGGTGTTTTGAAGTAAGCAATAATAGAGACCAATTGACTAAAAATTTTGAGAGTTTGGAGTGGTGAGGTTTCTTGAATAGAATAGAAGATTCTTTTCAAGAGTTTTCTAGACAAAATATAAGATTCTCAAAATGTAACAGACACCCTTTAGTTCGAGGATCAGGACATGTAATTGACTATCCGGTTTATTATGTTTGTGCTTTATAACTCAATTAACTCTCGTGTCAACAGCAAGTTAATCGGAAGATAAAGATGGACTGTGAGAATTAAGCACATGATTTCGATGCCTTTCTAGAAGTTTATAAGAATTGTTTGTGCCAAGACTTAACCCGTTTACAAACAAGCAAATGTTTCTACAAGACATCCGACCATGACATTAATGGTCCATCCTTTGAATAAAGCGCAATAATAGTAGAGATTGAAAGGTTGTCATGAAGAGCTAGCCGGGGTGCTTGCCTTAAACCAACGGGTATTTGTATGCTGGAGTCATCCGTATCATAGGGGGAACCCTTGGTTATACAAAGTACCTCAACTTTGCTAGATGCATTCAATCATCCAATGAACAAGGGGAATATAAAGCGTAAAAGCATAAAGGAGTTGCACAAACATAACTTCCGGATAATCTTTACATATTCATCAACTCTTACTAAAGAGTGAATGAGGAACTACTCACTCTTCATGGCCTTGGCAAAGCTAGAAAAGTGAGTGATACTCATCCCTCCAAGTAGAAGGGCTACTAAGTGAAGCAAACTAAACAAAGCTTATCTTCAATGAAGAATAAGTAAATCACTTTCCACCCTTCACGGCTTTGGTAAAGCTCTAGAAAAGTGGGAGAGTTTCACTCTTTTAAGAAAGAAGGATGCTCAAGCAATGGAAGTGAAATACATGAACAATAAAAGTAGAAGAAAGCCAGTTACTTTTGGAGGGTTTACACCACAACCAAAAGATGAGCTATCTCTCTTGTTACTTGTAAATAAAAGCAAGTACAACTTGAGAGTCTAAGCCACCATCATGGTTGTCACAACATAAATGTAAAGACTTAATATACATAAATAAAAGACTTCAACTGCAAGGGGAGTCTAAGCCTCCATCATGGTTGATACTAAAAAGAAATAAGCAATGTATATAAACTAGCTTTCTAATTTACAAGAGAAAAATTGCTAAGAACAAAATCTCTCTATTTTACAAGAAAAAAAAAAAGATGCCCTTTAAGCTCCCAACATGGGAGTATTTATAGGCAAGGAAGGGGAGGAGGGGATAAGAGATAAGAGAGGATGAGTGAATAGTATTTGCCAACCATGAAAACCAACTACTTTGCAGGCAGTCTATGGCGGACGTTCGAATGTGAATCGACGTTCGAACATTGTCTTCTATTTTGCTTTAGGTATGTTCGAATGTTGATTCACGTTCGAACATTTCTTTTGGTCTTGCTTTATAAGTGTTCGAACGCCAGATGGGGCCTGACCTTTTCTACTCAAGTGGTCTTCTGTATTTTCACACTCTACGCAGAAGTCTATTCTTCAATTGATTCCAAAGGACGTTCAAACGTTGAATGGCGTTTAAACGTGGTACTCAAGTCCTCCTTTGTTTGTTGCAACACGCCATGTCTCATCAGTCTGACCTTCAATCAACTCAAGTGGACGTTCGAACGTTAGTTTACGTTCGAATGTGGTACTCAAGTACCTCAGGGTCCTAGTGCTTGTCTACAACACACTATCTCAGCAAGCTGGTTCTATCATAGTTCAAATGGACGTTCGAATGTGATATGGCGTTTGAACGTTCTTGCTCTGTCCCCAACCTCTCCAATTTCATTCCCTAATGTGTTGGTGTGACATTCAAGCGTAAATTTTGTTGCCTTTGAGCCCTTGTTCACTTTAGAACCTGAAACATCCTTACTTGAACTCCATCAAAATATAATTAGTCTCAAAACGGCATAATAATATGCTACATTTAAGTACTAATCATTAAGTTTGTTAATTTTGAAACTTATGCTTTTAAGTTAGGATGACTAGTTCATATGATTCAAAACTAAGTTAAATTTTTATTCTCATGTCTTGCAAGAATAGTCTCAATCTAATCACACGGGATTTTCATATCTTAGTGGTGCATTATCTTAATATTTTTGTTTAAACTTATTCTTAGAAGCACAAAAAAATATGTGACGCCCCAAAATTCGGGGGTCCATTGATTACCCATCAACCCGCGGAATACCAGTGGATATTGAGTAGCTCGATATCACACAGTTATATCCCATTTACCGAGGTCCTTAATTTAACAAAATTCGGGCAGAGTCTCCTTTGTACGGGGAGCTCTACCCAAAACACAACCTGTGCAATATACATTAACATGACCCGTCCAAGGCCCCATATAACAAAATGACCACACAGGGTCCATTTATAAGTAAAACTTGACCACACCAGGTCCAATCATCCATATTTATATCAAAACATGCAAGGTCAGTTTAACAATAGTCCATATAAGTTCTATTACAATTTGAAAGATTACATGCTTAAAACATACTTTCCACAAATATTTTACATCAAAACAAAATAAAGCCACATTCGGCTTTCTTCAAACATGAGGGTCCAAATTGGAGCCATCCACCGGTGAACCTCTCCCACCTGAAATGTTTCCCATATGGGGTGAGCCAACGCTCAGTAGAAAAACTCCTATAAAGGCTACTCCCCACCTAAAATATGTATGTAATGCGCACATGCCACAAACAACTTCTTTCAAATAAGAATATGTTATTCAAGATAGAATCTAATGATGTCATGCCAAGTAATGAGATGAAACTCACTCATGCATGCTATCCCGAGTCCACACCGACTCCCACAACACAATGCGACTCATATGTGTAAAACAAACGCCTTTGATGAAACACATCCAAAGATCATTTTGAAATCAACCATATGTCATAAAACCAATTCATTTTGGATGTTTCCCATTAAATGAATAATTTATATATCAAAATCACCTTTATGGGGTATCGGATTTAGGAATCGCACCTCTGGCTCCGTACGCCGTGACACTTTTCTAGAATTTAACCGCCGGTAAGTGTATGAACCAAGTATCCCAGTTTTTCACCCGATGGAGTATCTAGCCCTACTTGTTATACCCGACACAAGTTTTCTTATGCATGTAACCGTGTGACTCCGTAAGACGTTCCATCCCACTTTTTCGAGCCCACCATCAAGCACCAATGTTGGTGTTGATCACCCTATGCAACCCTACACTCACACTCATGCATGAAGCCCATGAATGTGATGTCAATTTCATGTCCATATTGCAATGCATGCCAAATGAACAATTTTTACATATCAATATATATCATGGCAATTTATATCATTTACAAATAATCACCATAACCATTTCAAGTTCAATATATCCAAACATATAAATTCCATGATCATCATAATGCTAACATATCGTTAAGCATACATCAACATAACATTACAATTATAAATCACATCATAAGCATGTAATTTCACTTTACCACATTTTCCAAGCATGCTATTTTATCAAACACAATAAACACCTTCAATGCACCAATCATGTAATCACATAATTCAAGTATTTTAGAACTTTACAACTATCTTGGATGTGTGGTGAAGTTATGGCCACATTATATGAGGATTTGGACGCTTAGAACTTAAGAAATTAAAGAGGTATTGGTGCTTGATAACAAAGGCACCAGCACTAACTCCCGCTGGTGGAAGTACCTCTGATTTTCTCCATTTTGACTATGATCCACTTAGAATCTAGAAAGTTCCAAAAACAAAAGTTGTAGATCTAGATGTCGTCTATATCGTGTCAAAATTTCAGCTCAAGTGAACAGTTGGATCAAAAGTTATGACAATTCTACGAAAAATGGTCCGAAGCAAAAAAGTGTACCGGCTTTTCTTGTTATCACATAATATTGCCCACATATTTATAAATCACATTTGAGCAGATAACATACCCAAACACATCAAATTCCAAGGAATCACACAAGTAACTTTCTTTACCAATTTTTACTGGGAATTTATACAGGCCCAATTCCACACCCTTTTCTTTAGTCATATACATAAATGAGTCAATATATATATAAGCACATATATTCAACTATCCACATATATTCAACCATCCCACATAAACATTCTAGGCTAAGAATAGACCCAAGTAGGAGAACCCCCTACCTTAATAGAAGTGTAGAGACTTCTATTCCACCAAAACAAGCCCCAAAGCTTTGATCCTCCAAGACTTTGTCTTTGAATTTTTGGTGAAAATCTTTGTTTTTGGTACGCACGCGTAGCCCTCGTCACGTAGATCGACTTTAATTCTTGGCCTAATGAATTCTGACCGACAGAACTCCGAGAATCAGCTGAAGAAAGCTTGAAGAATTTATTTTTTTCCTCTTTGCTCTTGGGTCTGATCCAACCGGCCAAAATAAAGAGAGAACATCTGATTTTTCAGATATTTGCCAACTTTTATACTTTTTAAAGACTTGGTCCTCGTCGCGCCAAGTGTCCTCCTTTGTTCGGGTCCTTTTTCGCTCCGAAACGATTAAATTTCGTATCGATTTAAGCTCAAAATATTTTATATAAAATTTATTTGAAATATTTTTTAAATTTCAAATTTTTTTATAAAAATTTCGTTTTGGGGGGTCACCGGACACCCGTCACCTCAAAAAATGTGAAAAATCCGACTTTCTCGGAATTCGATGAAATTTGTCTGGGTAACTAGATTTTGCGAGATGAATCCAACGGTGAAGTCCGTTTCATCATTTGAGGTCTAGAAAAATATCAATTTTCAACCCGCGCTATAATGGCAAATTACTATTTTGCCCTTTTATAGAAAAAGTTAAAATTTTTCCTGGGTTCCACATTCTTCCCCCCTTAAAAGAATTTCGTTCCCGAAATTCACATACACATGCACATACACTCACATGCATATGCAATAGTCAAATAATGTTAAATGATCATAAGAATGTACCTCCATCCTCGAACAAGAAAGGATAACTGGTACGGACATTGTCTTCGCGCTCCCATGTTGCCTCCTCTACTTCTCGATGCTGCCATAGCATTTTCACTAGCCGCACGGTCTTGCCTCGCAAAACCTATTTTCGGCTATCCATGATGTGCACCGGTCCCTCCTCGAAAGTCCCATCAACATCAACAACAAGCTCTCCCCAATCTACCACATGAGTCGGATCCGGGGTGTACTTCCGAAGCATAGAGACATGGAATACTGCATGAACACCCGATAGATTTGGCGGTAACGCCAACCGGTAAGCAACTGTACCCACTCTCTCAAGTACCTTAAAGGGCCCGATATCTTCCCCCGCTTACCAAACCGGACCACTCCTCTCTTAGGCATAACCTTCAAAAAGACATGATCTCCCACCTTAAACTCTAGAGGTCGCCGCCGTCTATCAGCATAGCTCTTTAGCCAGCTTTGAGCCGTGAGAAGACGCTTCTGAATCAAGTCCACCTTCTCCGAGGTGTCTCTAACCAATTCCGGACCCGTAGAAGACCTCTCTCCTACCTCCGTCCAACAAACCGGAGAACGACATGGCCTCCCATATAGCGCCTCATAGGGTGCCATCTGTATGCTCGCATGATGACTGTTATTGTATGCGAACTCCACCAAGGGTAAGTGATCTTTCCAACTACCCTTGAGATCTAGGACGCATGCCCTTAGCATGTCCTCTAAAGTCTGGATAGTCCTCTCAGACTGACCGTNTGATGACTGTTATTGTATGCGAACTCCACCAAGGGTAAGTGATCTTTCCAACTACCCTTGAGATCTAGGACGCATGCCCTTAGCATGTCCTCTAAAGTCTGGATAGTCCTCTCAGACTGACCGTTCGTCTGGGGATGAAAAACAGTGCTCATCATTAACTATGTCCCCATGGCTCGCTGGAAACTCTCCCAAAAATGAGCTGTAAACCTAGGATCCCAGTCCGATACAATAGATACAGGTACTCCATGCAGTCGAATAATCTCCCGTATATACAACCTGCAAAATTCCTCCAGTGTGAAGGTCATCCGCACAGCAAAAAAGTGTGTCAACTTAGTAAGCCGCCACTATCACCCACACCGCGTCATGACCCCGCGATGTTCGTGGTAAATGGGTCACAAAATCCATCGTGATATGCTCCCACTTCCACTCAACTATCTCCAAAGGCTGGAGTAATCCCGCTGGTCTCTGGTGTTCAGCCTTAACCTACTGACACGTGAGACATCGATTGACAAAATCGCCAACTTGCCTCTTCATTCCACTCCAATAATACTGACGACGAAGATCATGATACATCTTCGTGCCCCCTGGATGAACCGCAAAACAGGAGCAATGAAATTCCCTAAGGATCTCCTCCCTCAGATCCGCCAACTGAGGAGCCACAACCCTTCCTCGACATCGAAAACTACCATCCGAGTGAATAGTCCAGCCCTCGTCACCTGTACCTGCTTATACACGGTCCCAGATGGACAATAGCTCCGTGTCCTGACTCTAGGACTCAATCACCCTGCTCAGTAGAGACGGCGTAGCCACCAAACTCCCTAAAGTAACCTGAGCCTGACCTATATAACATAGCTCAAACTGTCCCACAGTCTCGAGCATCTGCCACTCCCGGGAAGCTACACTAGCCAAAAATCTCCGTGACCTTTGGCTAAGTGCATCAGCCACCACGTTTGCCTTACCAGGATGGTAATGCAAAGTGAAGTCATAGTCTTCTAAATACTCCATCCACCGGCATTGCTTCATGTTGAGGTCCCGCTGTGTGAAAATATACTTCAAACTCTTGTGGTCCGAAAATACTTCAAACTGGCCACCATACAGGTACTAACGCCAAGTCTTTAAGGCAAAGACAATGGCCGCCAACTCCATGTCATGTGTGGGGTAATTTTGCTCGTGATTCTTTAGCTGTCAAGAACCATAAGCTACTACCCTCCCGGACTGCATCAAAACACATCCCAGCCCGTCCTTCCAAGCATCACAATAGACCGTGTACCTCTGTCCCCGTTCTGGAACTATCAGAATAGGAGCTGAAGTAAGCCTCTTCCCAAGAAACTACGTATATCAAAGACTGACTTTATTCTCTCCCAATTCATAACTGCCTCAACCTTCTCCGGGTCCACGAATACACCCGAAACCGACACCACGTGTCCCAGAAATTTTACCTCAGTAAGCCAGAATTTACACTTGCTGAACTTGGCGTACAACTGATAATCTCTCAATGTCTGGAGAACAATCCTCAAGTGACCCTCATGCTCCTCCTCAGACTTGGAGTAGATCAGGATGTCATCAACAAAAACCATAAGAAACTGATCTAAATAGGGTTGGAACACCCTATGCATGAGATCCATGAATGCCGCTGGAGCATTTGTCAATCCAAAAGGCATGACAGTAAACTCGAAATGCCCATACCGTGTCCTAAACGCCGTCTTAGGGATATCTTCCTCCCTAACTCTTAACTGATGGTAATCGGTGCAAAGATCTATCTTGGAGTAGACCCGCGCCCCTCTCAGCTGATCAAACATGTCATCGATCCTTGGCAAAGGGTACCTATTCTTGATAGTGACCCGGTTCAACTGTCGATAATCAATACACAACCGAAGAGTCTTATCTTTCTTCTTAGCAAATAGAACTGGAGCACCCCAAGGTGAAATGCTCAGTCTAATAAACCCCTTGTCCAACAATTCTTGCTATTACACCTTGAGTTCTTGCAACTCAGCTGGTGCCATCCAATGCGGAGTCATAGATATAGGCGATGTACCCAGATGCAACTCAATAATGAAGTCTACATCCCTATGTGGAGGTAATCCCGGTAGTTCATCTAAAAAAATATCCTCATATTCGCACATAACCCGAGGTAGACCAAACTCCTGCCTCACCTCAACCTCCAGGGTAAGGCTAGCAAGCCAACCCATTAACTGTTCGTGCCATATAGAGTCATACACGGCTTGGGATAAACCATACTGCTTCTCCCCCTGAAACTTGAAACAAACACCATCAGGTGTATAAGTCATGACCTTTTTTCGATCACAATCAATGACGACTCGATGTGCCATCAACCAATTCATCCCAAGGATTACATCAAACTCTGACATGACCATGACCCTAAGGTCCACGGTGAGTAAAATCCTCGAGATCTCTAACTCACAACCCCTACATATCTGATCAATTCTCACCCCAGCACCTAGGGGAGAACTCACATGCAACGGCTCTTCTAAGGTCTCAACCTCTAAGCCCAAGTCATCCACACAAGTGCTGCAATAAATGAATAAGATGCACCAGAATCAAACAATACTTTAGCCCACAAACGAGAGAGTAAGAAAGTACCCTGTATCACCGACGGATCTGCCAGCTCAGTCTGTGGCATAATGACGTAGGCACGCCCCTGAGTCCCTGAAGTCCCGGCTTATGAGCTCTGGCCTCGTCCTCGACCTCGACCCATGCCTTGGCCCATCTAGCCAGCTTGCGGTGTCCCTGCACGAGAAGTAATAGGGCCTTGTGCTACACCTTGGAATTGGTACTGGCTGTCCTAACCCATAGTAGGGTAGTGAGGAGCATACTGCGTCTGTGGTTGTCCCACTGAAGTCTAAGATTGCGATGACCCATGACCCTGGGATCCCTGCCTCTGAGGACAATCCCTCTTCATGTGACCCCGTTAGTGGCAATGGTAACAAGTCCTCTGGCCAGCCTGGTAGGAAGGTCTCTGATTTCTCCCACATTGGGAGCATTGACTTTGGCCTTGGCCTTGATAACTGTGGCCCTGTCCCCGAAATCCTTGTGGAGTAGAAGTCCTCTGTTTCTTTCTCGAGCTAGAAGAAGAGGAATGACCCTCCTTCTTCTTGTCTTTTGCACCAGACTCCCGGATGCTCCTTGCGTCATCCACCTCTCTCTCAATGGCCAAAGCTATGGTGACCATCAAGTCAAAGTCTTGTAGAAGAAGACCGACGATTTTACCCCGGATGGATAACTTCAGCCCATCCTTAAATTTTCTAACCTTAGCCATATTTGTGGCCACATATTGGTCAGCGAAACGTGCTAACTTAGTGAATTTAGCCACGTATTCCATCACTGACATCGTTCCTTACCTCAGATCTAGGAACTCCCAGGCCTTCGCATGCCTCTCAGCCGCCGAGAAGTATTTCCCCATGAAGAGTTCCTTGAACTCTTCCCATGTCATGGCCTCCAAGTTCTTGGAGTCTTTCACCCAATCCCATCATACTTGGGATTCCCCCTCCAACTGGAATGTAGCTAGAGTTATCCTGGTGGCGTCAGAGGTGATCTCCATTGCCCTCAAGATCTTATCAACCTGCCAGAACCAATGATTAGCTACCATCGGGTCCGCCCCTCCCATGAAGATCGGCGGCTGATGTGCCTTGAACTTCTGGAGATGACTGGAGCCTCCTTGGCCCCCACTTGTACCTGTCTGTGAAATAGTAGCGGCCGTAGCACTAGCTTGTGCAATGGTAGCCGCCGCTACACCAATAGCCTCTATGATGGCTTATTGGTCAAAGGCTGGTGGTGGTTGGTTGTTGTTCTGCCTACCGCCTCTGTCTCGGCCGCGTCCTCTTCCCCTTTCTCTATTTTTCATCTACACACATGTCAAATAGCAACCGAGCATTTACTTAGTATCCCAAGATAGGAGTCAAGTATTTAAACTTGGAGATTTTCCTCCTTGTTTCACTAGTAGTGCGTGTGTCACCTACTAGTAGACATTTACACATAAAACTATACCATTCATTCATTTTTTGAACCCAAGGTTATGTTTTTTTTAACCCTAGCAAGTAATCATGTTTCACATAATATGTTGCACAAAACATGTAACAATTTAAGCACATAAGATGAGATGCACAATGCATGCAATGGTCTAGTCCCAATGCCTAACAAGCCTTAGGTAAATCGTATAACCTAAGCTCCGATACCAAGCTATGATGCCCCAAAATCTGGGGGACCATTGATTACCCATCAACCCGTGGAATACCCGTGGATACTGAGTAGCTCGATATCACACCATTATGCCCCATTTACCGAGGTCCTTAATTTAACAAAATTCGGGTAGAGTCACCTTTGTACGGGGAGCTCTACCCAAAACACAACCTGTGCAATATACATTAACATGACCCGTCCAAGGCCCCATATAACACAATGACCACACAGGGTCCATTTATAAGTAAAACTTGACCACACTTGGTCCAATCATCCATATTTATATCAAAACATGCAAGGTTAGTTTAACGATAGTCCATATAAGTTCTATTACAATTTAAAAGATTACACGCTTAAAACATTCTTTCCACAAATATTTTACATAAACACAAAATAAAGCCACATTTGACTTTCTTCAAACATGAGGGTCCAAATTGGAGTCATCCACCAGTGTACCTCTCCCACCTGAAATGTTTCCCATATAGGGTGAGCCAACGCTCAGTAGAAAAACTCCTACAGAGGCTACTCCCCACCTAAAATGCGTATGCAATGCGCACATGCCACAAACAACTTCTTCCAAATAAGAATATGTTATTCAAGATAGAATCTCATGATGTCATGCCAAGTAATGAGATAAAATTCACTCATGCATACTATCCCGAGCCCACACCGACTCCCACAACACAATGCAACTCATATGTGTAAAATAAATGTCTTTGATGAAACACATCCAAAGATTATTTTGAAATCAACCATATGTCATAAAACCAATTCATTTTTGGATGTTTCCCATCAAATGAATAATTTATATATCAAAATCACCTTTATGGGGTATCGGATTCAGGAATCGCACCTCCGGCTCCGTACGCCGTTACACTTTTCTAGAATTTCACCGTCGGTAAGTGTATGAACCAAGTAGCTGGGTTTTTCACCCAAGAGAGTATCTAGCCCTACTTGCTATACCCGACACAAGTTTTGTAAGACCCTGTACTAAAATTAAATAAGAATACTAATATTTTAAGAGTTTTCCAAATATGAATAAAATGAGGATAAAAACTTAGAATCATTGTTGAAATATTAATCATGAAGTTTGAGTTTTGAACGGATTGACTTTTGGGTCAAACTTAATTTTTTTTTTTTATGGATGTGTTTAAGATTGATAAGGGTAACTAAATAAATATATTAATTTTTTTTTATCAAAATAACATTACCATTGAATTCGGGAGGTCGGAAAACATTGGGAGAGGTAATATGGGATGTATTAGAAGTTAGGAAGTATTTTAGAAGTAAAACCAAATTGGAGTGAAATTGGGTAAAAAGGGGTGATAGACACTGCTTAGTATTTTGATCATACCTTTATATTTTAATGTCCAATTGATCTGAAATTTTGACAGGAAATATTAGACATATAGGGCTACAAAAGTGTATTTCATGAAAAATTTCCAATTCGACCTCTAA